>JAIPRM010010141.1:0-14041 GCA_025469315.1 Stegophylla sp. TES_Ste_2020
CCCCCCCCCCCCCCCCCCCCCCCCCCCCCCCCCCCCCCCCCCCCCCCCCCCCCCCCCCCCCCCCCCCCCCCCCCCCCCCCCCCCCCCCCCCCCCCCCCCCCCCCCACGCAAATAGTTTTAATACTCTTAATTGAAAAATTTTGGCACTATACCTAAAAAAGTTTCGCCATCCCTGCTCTATTCGCTTCTCTCTCCAAATCACAGCAAAGCAATTTTTTCTTATTCAAAAGCCATTTATCTATACGAAATTTTTTGAAAAGTATAATTTTTTTAAATAACAAGACATTACCTAATCGGTTGAACAAAACAATTTTTACCGAAATTGAATTCTTGATTTGTGAATTTTGTAAAAAAGTCAAAAGTTAAAACAATCTGCCGTTATAATATCCAAAATCAAAAATTCTCATTTAATAATCTTAAAAAGTTTAATTTTTTTATTGAAAAAATTGCTTATCGTTTCTTCGAAATTTTAACACACCCACCAAGTACCACCCGAGAGAAGAAGAATAACCATGGTGCGAAGTGTGTTGATCTTTTTTTTATGGTGAATTGTCAATTGTAAATTTTTATAACATATTTTAGAAAAAATAAAAGCATTTATTTTATTTACATATTTTTGGATTTTAAATAGATACATATGAATCCGTATGACCGCACTCTAACAATTAATATCAATGTGAAACGAAGAACGTGTATTGCTCCGTTACAAATAATAATCTATGATAAAACAGCTATTATAACAGTGTTTTGGGTTTGTCACATTGTGTTGTTTTCCTACTAATCAAATAATCTAAGTTAAATTATTCTCATTGATTACATTGCTAATTCGAATAATTAACCTTCGATTTACACGTTTATTATTTAAATTATTATTTTAAATATCATTTAAATAATAAGTATAAAAAATAAATAAATATGTTTTATGTTCAATTACGTTTAATGTGTAAATAAAGACGAATAGAATTTAGGATGGGGCTGCTAAATATAAAACTGATGGTTCTTAGCACGCCCAAGCCCCCCCCCTCCCCAAATAATGCCTATTCCCCCACTTTCAAAGCGCGTAGACCCTTTACTTTTCAATTTTGTTTGAACGTGAATGCGAAAGGAAGAAAAAATTGTGATATCTTTTAATTTTTCAATATACCCCCGAGTATCCGAGGACCACATTTTGGGAACCACCGTTCTATTGCTCGTGGTCGGCAGAAGGCATCATGTGCGGGCTGTGCACAATCAGTATTATTGTTTCTCGTTTTTTTTTTTCATTCATAACGTGCGTTTCTTTATTACATACTATAGAACAATAGAATTATTCAGAATTAAAACTCTATTTGTTTACAACATAAGCATTTTCAATTCAGAGTTAAAATAATCAATGACATAAACGATGACTGTGATACTGTGTTCGGCTGCACTCATCTGCGCACGTCATAGTGTAAAACGATAATAATGTGCTAACGGTCCTGTGACGCTGATGACGAGAAAAATAATATTAATATAATTAGTATATTGTGAGGTAAGTCAAGACGTTTTTTGACTCGACATCGCATTAAATACATAAATATCAAACCGAAATTGAATTGCTGCGGGATAAAATACATGTTGAGGTTAAAAACAGTTGCAATTTATTAAGTACCAAAACATTCCTTGTGATTAAGTGCTGCCCACTTTTAATTTTTATACACAGAGTTCAGCGAAGATGCCGGTGCTTACAATGATGTTTATTTCTTATTATAAAATTACTTATCCAAAATTTACATACATTAACTTTATTTAGGTAGGATATCACAACCAGGAGGTAGGTACTTTAGAAAAGTCATTTTTCAAAATGCTCAATTCTTTTTTCAAAAACTAGAAAGAGTAAAACTGGAAAATTTTACTTAAAATTTATTAAGCTTGTTATTATTCGATAAATATGTATATATTACTCAGCCAGTTATATATTTAACTATTAACCAATAATATCATGATATTATTAGAAACCTCCTTTTACATCCCTTTTTTTTTTTTTCTGTTCACCTGTTGAAATTTCTTATATAGTTTGCGAAATTATGATTATGATTTTTAATCTTCACATAGTTACGACGAACATTGTTGACTTAAATTTAATTTTTAACCGACTTCAAAGTATTCAACTGTATGGATTTTTATTTTTTTTTTTTTTTATATTCGTTCGCCGGTTATTAATTTTTTCGCTAGAAATGGTGTATTCCATTTATAAGGGTGAAAAATCGGGAGATGATTTTTTCACTCGATTTCCATTAGGTATCTGATTTTTAAACAGTACGTTTGCATAGGCGTATGGACTGTTAAGAAACAGTCGTAAAACGTACCCGTCACACCAAAATATTATAATCGACTGCACTTAAGGCGATACGAAAAAAACAAGGTTGAGCGTATAAAAAACTCGCGATAATGGTATCTCCGGTTTAATATTAATAAAAAATTAGACACCACGGTGGTCGGACAGTAATAAAACGCATTAAAATTAAAACGACCTCTGCATTACGCTAGAAGATATAATTAAAATCTATTTAAAAAATTATCTTAAAAGTAAATCTTTTTAATACAAAAAAAAACCTCTAAAGGCTTACCAAATACCATAACTTCCCTAAATTATGAAAAGAGACTTTTGTTTGATTCGTATTTGATTTTTACGAGTATTATTAATAAATATACAAAAAATGTTCGTCACAGTGTTAGCTACTCATATTTTTTACGATTTTTAATAGAAAAAACATGTTTAATATACACTTTTTATACATTGTTGACATATTGTACATACTGTTACTAAGTTAATCAACCGTTTATAGATTAAAACGAGTTTAAAAAACGAAATTTATTTCGATCGCAGAGTGGCTTTTTCTAGCCTATTATATTTGATAATACTCTCATAACGATTTTAATTACACTTTTATACCTTTTGCTTTGTGATATCATCTGTATCCACGGATGAGCGAGAAACTTGAAATAAAAGTGTCTAAATGCCATTTACATCAATTTTCACCTACCTATAGGTACAAAATACGAGTTACATGTAAAGTTTTTTATAAAGATACTATAGATACCTTATTTTCATTCGCCTTTATATCCAAGACATTGTTTTGTTACATATTAAAATGTACAGTGGCGTCGTTTGGAAAAAAGTACTGGGGTAGCAAATTGTTCCAAAAAAAAAAAAAAAAAAATTAAGGAAACAAATAAATCGTTATCATATTTTTAATAGAGTAGAGATTTTAGAGATTAAAAATATATTTTAATTTTAGTCATAAATAAATCATTGTAAATGTAGCCTTCTTTTAATCGTTGGTGACACGTAAAATTATTTAATTACTTAAAATTTGTCTATTTCTACATCTTTTATATATAAATCACAATAATTTTTAGAATAGCAAAATCATATTTTTGCTACCTCTGCAAAAAACTTAGAGTAGCAGTCGCTACCCTTCGCTACCTCCTTTTGACGCCTATGAAAATGTATAATATTTTATTTTATTATATTTATTTTCAACTAAATCGACATTGCTAAACAACTTTTAGACGTCAAAGAACGCTAAGACATTAATAATAAACTATGCGTGTAAGCAACGTAATAAAATTATTCAATAAAAAAAAAAAAAAAAAAAATCAAAACAAACAAATAAATCAGAACCGATCAATGTATAAAAGTGCCGACAAATTATACGATATTCTAATCAACGTGTAATGTGATTAAACTCGGTCCGTACGGTGAATTGCAAAATAGGTCGTTACTCTTCTTGAACTCGTTTCGCGAAACGTGTTTTCAACGTTTTAATTTTGCGATTCTACCTGTCGCTCATGGACATGACGTATTCGAATACTTTTTAACTGGTATATTCATTATTATCAAATTTTATTATTTTTTTAACAAAAAAAAAAAAAAAATTTCTTTGTAGTATCCTATAAATAAAGTAAAAGAAATACACAAAAAAAAAAAGTATCCAAATATAAGATACAATCGGTACATTTTAAAAAATTCAAGATACTAACTCGTTTAAGCTCATCTACTGTTCATCACTTCTTATACCGTAATTTAAATTAATATATAATAATTATGGTTCACCGAACTTTCATCATTACATAACTTATGATTCCGATAAATCGTCGTTAAATTAAGATATTATAATGTGATACGAGCTAAACGTATTTCAAATGAAACGCACTCCGCGTAAACGCCGTAATTCCTTAAATGTGATCTTGAACGCAATTGAAACGAGCGAAAAACTCGTAAATTATAACAAACAAGGGGTGAGCATTGGGCATTAATCAATTAAAAAGTTTACACTAAGTCAGTGAGTGTAAAGTTTGTTTTAACTTAAATTTCCATTTTCCATTTTATATTTTACTCCGTTTTAAACCCGATTGGTTCGCCCTTAAATTAACTTAATTACAACGTATTTTGCCAATCAAGTTGATTTCGAATTTCCGTTTGCCGTAATCAAATTAAAAAACGCCATGAAAGTATTTTTATTTGTTTTGTAATTTATTTATAAGAAATGCGTTACGAGTTTTTAATGGCTTGGTACAACAACAAGATAACTCCCCTTTTTTAAATCTATCAATATCAATAAGAATCTTTTTTTTTTTTTCAATGACGAAAAATTAAAATAAAATGAAATATATATTTAACATATTTAAGTTTGTCATTAATAGAGCCTAAAAATAACAAACACATTTTTTTTTTTTTCATTATATTTGTATATATTTATAATCAAAGTCAAGTTTACATGGACTCATTTTGTTTCTTGTTCCAAAATATTATTGCCTTATTATTATTACACTAATATATTAATCAGACTCAACTGGTTTTTGCACCAAATTTTAGATAATTTTCCATACAATAATTTATGAATAAAAAAAAAAAAACGGATTTATATTGATGTTGCATTAAGCTCTTTATTTGCTCTGGAAATTATAAATCTGCTGTAATAAGAACCCAATGTGGAGTAATAAATGAGAATATAATGTATATTCGTTCATATATAATTATGTAAGTTTTAAAATTTTACAATATGGGTTTAAATAACTTATGAATACCTCACACTATTTATTTTAAAATTGAAAACACAAATATTGTTATTAATATTATAATGATATTTTTATGGTTAACAATAATTTTATTTTTGTTACCCGTGGGTATTCTTCACTCATTAGGTCAGGTGGGTGATCATTGGTGGTTGTGTTGAAAATGACGACTATTATTGTTCTTAATATTATTATTATTAACTTCTTTCGTTCAGAATCATTTTATTGAAGAAGTTATTTTTAAATAAGTTTTTTTAATAATAATAAGTTTATTTAAATGTATAAACACCCTTCAAGAGTACCTGACCCGAAGTGCGAAGAATATCCATGGTTCGCAGTACTTTCGGCTTTTTTTATCGTAAATCACAAAACTATGGTGGAAAAAAAAATACAACAATAACGTGTTATTGTGTTCACGTTTTGGCCGCGACCGCCGCCGTCGGGAAGTCGACCCTGACTGCAAACTCGGAACACCTCGCCGGCCGCGTGTACCTAATAATAATTTATACCGTGGAATATTAATAATATACCCACCATAGTGGCCACGATGTAACCAATCGATATCGGCACTCAGAAATGCACACACTTTTATAATAATAATAATAATAATAATAATAATAATAATAATAATAATAATAATAATATTAATAATTACAGGACACGTCCGCGACGCGGGTATTGGCGCGTAGATCAATAGAATCGCACGAAGGAATAAATTCCAAAACCATAGGTCATCATCGTCGTCGTCGTCATCGCCGTCACCCGCTTTCGTTCACTATCGACGAAGGTCAACATAATAATAATAATAATAATAATAATAATAATAATTGTATACATATTTTATATTTTATAATACGTATTATAATACTATTACGATGTAACGCGCGTGTATCACATTATGTTTCACAAAAACCGAATGCAACGATTTTAACACAAATCTTCTGACCCCCTTTCGACTTTAGAATAATATATTCTGAATAGATTGCGAAGTCATTGAGAAGAACTTGCGAAGTTGACCGTTTGCGTAACACGAGCTCATTTCAATCCGGACGGCAATTTTATTGATAAAACACAAATATTTTTCGCAAACGTCAATAATAAAATATAAAAAATATTATAGTTGGTATATATATACCAACTATAAATAAAAATAATACGATTTTGAGCAAAATATTTTTATAGTATAAATAACAATAATAACAGTCGGCTTTCTTGCCAGTACTTCACATTACTCTACTCTACTTTATTTATTTTACTATTCTTTATTTACTTTACCTTACTTTGCTTTATGTTACTTTACTTTACTATTGTCATTGTTTTACTTTACATTTTTTATCGTCCAGGAAATAAAGAAAAAGAAAAAAAGACAATTTTCTAAAAATAAAAATAAATTAAATATAAAAGCAATTTTCAGAACATTTTCAAAATTTTCTAGGGTCAAAATATTTTTTATATTATTATATTATATCTATGTATACATTTTCATAAAGTTTGGATTAAAAAAATATTTTCTACACTTTTATGTCAAAAAATGGGTAGTTTTTTTTTTTCAAATTTTGAGAAAATAACTTAGAAATTCGAAAAATTACCTTTCTAAATACCATCTAGAGATGAATCTGGCTTCAAAAATTTGTTGGTCAAAACTTTTGAACAAGTATTTCTATACAAAAACGTGTGCACATAAAAATAATTAAGTGGGTAAAACAAATAAAAAATAAACATCATTTTAGCACTAGCACTGGATTCTTTGCTTCGCTCAGAATCTTTATTTTTATATATTAATATGTGCACACGTTTTTACATAGGAATAATTGTTTTGACCAGTAAATTTTTAAATCAGAATTTTGTTCAAAGAGGTGCTTTTAGGAGGTAATTTTTCAAAATTTTCAATAGTCTTTCCAACATTTGGGGAAAAAATACTCAACATTTGGTAAAAGCGCATTTTAAACTTTTATTTTTAGTCCAAACTTTAAGAAACTTTATAGACAATAATATTGAAAATATTATAGTGAATGATAAAATGTAAAAAAAAAAACAAAAAAATGAACTTTTTTTTTAACACTTTACTTTTCTCGTATACATTTTTTCCGCTGTTCTTAGTTAATAAGCGGATATAAAACTGACTGAATACAATTTTTTTTTTTTTAATAAAAAGAAACTTAATTAATTTTAAGTTTAATTTTTCATATATATAAACTAAAGCTACTTTCAAATCGTTTATTGTAATTTATTTAGATAAAAAAAAAGATAAAACTATTTTAATTTATGTTTGTTAGGATGTAAAAAAAAAATGTTTTAAATCCTTTTTCGCTAGATAGTTTTTCCCAGATTTTGGAAGAACTATTGAGAATTTCGATAGTTGAAAAATTATAATCTCTTTAAAGTACCATCTAGAATACATTCTGATTGAAAAGTTTACTGATCGACGTTTTAGGGCAAGTATTTCTATACGAAAATGTGAAAAAGTAAACATATTAATACATATCATTGTAAAAACACTAATTTCTTAGCTCCACTCAGAATCTGAAAAAAAATCTTTGAAATTGATTTAGCCAGGTAAAAATAATTCGTTTAGACAAAACGTTTATTTATTTAAACTAAGATGAAAGATAATTATTTCTTTAATTGTCTAGATAATATAAAAGATATTTAAAATTATCTAGATTTATCTAGATAATGTTCATCACTGATGATGAGCTGTACTATCGTTCCTTAGCAAATTATCTAACCGAAAAAGAAACGAAAAATGAAATAAATTAATCATTTTTTGTATGAATCTCGTTACTCCGATTTCGTAACAGTTCCTCAAAACCCCCACCGTATACCTATGTCAGTGATAATAATTTATTAGGATATCGAAAAATATCAACTGCAGACGTTCCCGCGACGACCTAATAAATGTAATATTATAAAAACGTCATTCAAAACCGTTTTAAATCGTCAAAATCGTTATCCTCGCGTAGAATTATATCGAAACGAATATAATATTATTATACTAACTGATGATAAATGTTGGTGTCGTATTCGTTTTTCAGTCACTTTTGTCGACCAATTCCGACGACGACACGATAACATATTATTACAGTAAAGCGTAACACAATCGCCGAATATGATATTCACATAAATGCTCTTCTCCAATATTACGTGTACGCTTCCCGTTCATCGTCCGTCACTCGGCACATTCGTTTGCATTCGTGTCGTCCGTACAACAAAGGCAAAAGGTTTTCAAAGAAATATCGACTTGCTAATATTTATTTACAGACACTTACTACCATCGGTTCGTTTTATTCGTATTCTTATTTTAAAATAAAATGTTTCAAAACAATCATTTTCATCACAATAATAATGTTTGATTAAATATATCAATTATATTTTTCATTAATTAAGTATCGTACCCGGTACAGAGGTACCCCACACGACTCTCAGAATAAAAATACAAAAGTCTGTTAAAGCGCGAGCATATAAACAAATAGACACTTAATTATTAAAATGGAAAAAGAAAATACAATTTTGTAATGTAAAATCAAATTGATCGGATACACTCGCAAATACGTTTGTTATTTCGTCGCAACAGATCTGCAATATTATCGTTTTTATTTCTACAGTAAAATAATACACACACACACACACACACACAAATTTTATTTTTATCATTTACAGAAAAAAAAAACTGCGCTAGTTAAGTTATCCATTTAGGTATATTTTATCATTTTCCTATAATTTTTGAAGGGATTTGAACCCCTCTCCCCATCACCTTACTATACACGCCTGGTGCGGAGTATGTCCAGTTTATTTATACTTTTATTATTCATTTGTGTTTTTTGTTTGCTCGTTTAATTCGTGCAAAATTTCATATTATTCTGCCCTCACACGTCGGATTAATTAACCTATACGAGTATATGTGTGTGTGTGTGTGTGTGTGTGTGCTTGTGTACTGTAGGTACATGTTAATTGAATTCTATGAAATATATTCGTATCAGACACAGCCGATAAATATCGAATGATATTTACGTGTTTACAGTTTAATGAATTCCGGGTGTTTCTGAATATTAATTTAAAATAATTATCTGGCACGCGCGTCAAACACATGGTGAAAAAGCAAAAAAAAAAACTCGTTCACTCGCCTGTCACAATAATAATAATACCACGTTTTACTGTAACGTTTCATAAAATAAATCGTTTCTATTTATTCGAATTGAATTCGGTTTAATTATTACACGTCATTCGGATTTTATGACGCACTGAGCATTGTGTACACTTATATTATAAAAGCCTGATTAAAATTTATATCAAATTAAATGATATAAAAGTACACGGTGAAAATAACATAATATTGTTAGCTATAGCTGTTGGGTTATTATAAAATATCGGTTACGATATAGATAGTGGTGAAAAATGTAATTGAAGCAAACATGGGCAGTATTTTAATTAAATGTATTTGAAATATGTTTTGCATTTCGTAATTACATTTTCTGGAGGGAGGAAATCTATTTTGTATTTCTATTTGAAATAAGTTTCCCGGAATTTAAAGTATTTTAAAAATACTATAAGTACAAAATGAAAAGAAAAAAAAACTCAAGTTCAACAAAATTTATATGTATATATATATATATATATGCTATGGAATATGGGGTGTTGTATTAATTTCCCACGCATTATAATATTGTCCGATTTGAATGGACAATGTAGGCAAAATTAAACATTATAGTATAGCTTGGCCAATGTGAACCGCGAATACAAACTAATTATAAAAATTTACTTTTCAATTTATTATCCTTATTATTATTATTATTTTTTTTTTTTTTTGTTAAACTTATAACAATTGTTTTGTTTATCGGGTGTTTTTGTCGACTCCGCTCCAGTCCGTAAATCAAAAATATCCTCGACTTGTGCAAAATGCGAACATATTGACTTGATAATCGATAGTATTTTGCTGAGTGGCAAATTATGATTTACCATCAAGCCAAAATGTCCCCACGTCGCACAACAAGCCGAGGGATTGTTTAGATTTTCGGAGAAAAGTGGAGGCGTCGTCGAGTGTAGCGTGATAATCAAACGCCCGGTGGACGGGTGAACTGACTTACGCCTGGGCAGGACCACATCACCTTATATTGTACCTATTTACTCTCATTTCAACTAGTGTTATAATGAAGATATTTTCATTAAAGTCGGTCATGCTTGTTTGATTTCTTCTTCGCGCGTTACAAAACCTTTTAAATTATAGGTATTTATATTGCCAATAAAAATACATTACTAAAATTTCTGATAAATCTATTATTTTCAAAAAAAAAAAAAAAATAATATTTTACCGAATATTTGATTCATTTCATAAGAACGAATTTTATACTGTAATTTATAAATCTTAGAATAACGGTTAGTGTTACGACAGAATATAAGTAAACATGACACAAAATTTTACTCCCCAAAAGACTGTTTGTAAGTATAAACTACATTGGATTGACTGTTTTATTTCATATGTATAATATATATTACATATTATACACAATATACTATACAGATAATGTCTTATATTTATAGTATTATTTTAATATATTTTATATAATATTTTTACTTGTTATACACTTGATATATTTAGGTATATTATTATCTATAGTTCCTACTCATTGTGTCTTTAAGCGTAAAATATTATGTTTTATGTCCAATGGGGTCAGAACCGATGTTGGAATAATGCCTTTGAAATGCGTGATTAATGTAAATAAACGATTATTTTGTAACAATAATAATTTATGTACATGTAAATACTTTACACGCGTAAACGATGAATCAACACTTTTTAAAATTTTATTTACTTTTAAATGTATACTGTATACATTTTAGATTTTTTAATCGTCTTAAATAATCGATAAAAATTATGATATATATATATATATATATATATATTTTATTTCTTTATTTTTCACCATAAAATTTCTAAATTTAACCGAATTCAAGAAAAGTTTTTTGTGTTTTTCTTTATTTTTTAAATACGTATTTTGTATTTTGTATTTTAAGTAAACAAAGTGATATACTTTTTCCGTCCTCCAAAGTGGACGCAATAAAACGAAGTGTTTAACGGTATGCGATAAAGTTCCTCTTCGACGTCTCGCATGGAAACATTATGAAAAAAAAAACCGGATTGCTTGGATACACAATGTGACGTTGGTGTAGTGAGAGGGTGGGTTAACGGGTTACACGTATAACTCTCAACCCCTACCCCAAATTCTTTTCGAGCTAGACTGTAGTCGAGCTCGACACGGATTGATACTTAAACGTGACGTGATCGGTGACGCCCACGCACTCAATTAAAGGTGTGCACAGAAGGAATCCCGTGTTAACAGTGTCCGACAACAATCGAATTCAGAATACCACTGTTTTGTGCTTTTAGATGTGTCAATCGTTTATCCATATTATGAATTATCTACATCGCATTTCAAAAACAGTTGTCAAATTGGCTTAAATTTTGGTTACAATTAATACATTTTTTTCCCCTTTTCAGTCGTTTCAGTCTATAACTATAGATAAGAAATTCTTCGCCCCCTCGGGTGAGATTTTGTGGGTGTGTTAGATTTTTTAAGAAACGAACATCGATTTCTTCAGTAAAACGATTCTGAATAGAGTTTCAGTTTGAATAAGACATGATATTTTTTATCTAACTAGTTTTATTAATTATTGAGAAAAGGAAAAAAACGATTATTGACGTGTAAAAAAAAAAAAAAAAAAACAGAAAAAAAAATCTTTCGCACATTAAATAATTTCTTGCATCAACACATTACTCATATTATAATTGCTACACATTATACTCATATTAGAAATAAATGAAACTAAAAAAATAACAAATCACCTCACATGGAGGTAATATTATATCTAACGAGTTAATTTTTTAACGTAGTTCACCGACAACACGTTTTTACAATATTAATATATGTGTCGTATTCAGATCGGATTACAGTTCAATGGATTATTGTAACAGCGTACGCGTCAGACGTGGATGGTTCCTATATCATATGATAAAATTTTGGCGAAAGCAGTGGACGCTCTAATCCTTTAATATATTTGGCCGAGATAATTATTTGAAAATTACTCTTTAAAAAAATTCTAAGGAAGTGTTCTATTTATAGCTAAGTGAGCTAAAAATCTGTTCCATAACCAAGTGAGTTCATATTTGTGCTTCATTTATTTTTTACATATTTTTGTATATTTTGGTAATTTGAGAAATGCATACTAATTATTTTTTTATCCACATAAATGCATTTTTAATGCATAACAATAAATTAACAGACACGAAAATAATAATAATAATAATAATAATAATTGTAAGTTTTACAATATTTATAAAAATTTGTACTTCTTTTAGATTTATAGAAGACTTTCCCGTTTAAAAAAAAATATTTAATCGGGCAATCGACGTAGATTATAGATTTTGAAATCACAAAATATTCAGATATTCTATGCAACAAATTTACTTTATTTACGATCACTATATATATTATCTATTTATTATTATCTATCAGAATATAATTTTTTATTCAAAAAATAAAAAAGTATATTCACAAAAATAAACCAATTTTATTTTAAACATATTTAATTTTTTTTTTTTTTTTTGTGCATATTTTGCCAATTTTATCTCCTTTAACTTCTCAACACTATTGATAAGTATTGAAATGTCTGTTGAAATTGTGCTGAAACTTTTCATAACGAACCAAAATGAGGGGTGAGAACAAAAAAAGGTTTAAGAACTGGTCTAAATAAATGATTTAAACTCAACTTTTCTGAAGTCTAATATTAAACGCACGGTTTTCGTAATCAATTGTCTTCATCAATTTTAGTTGTTCGTGAAACATAATATACAAATACTTATTATAATATGCTTTGTCATACATCTTATTGTTGAACCGACAAAGATAGCAACGCCTGTTGCAATTTAACGCGATTACCCGTGGTTGAGTTCCAACGAGAATTATCGTTATTAATTATTATTCACAGTCATAATATTATGTTAATATGTTAGTCAGGATTTAAACTGCGAATCGGTCATAATCAGATTATCGTCTTCGTCTTTGGTGCCGCTGATTAAACCTAATTTTGCAAATATTTTAATCAGGACAAGTTTGAATAACAATAATATGTATTTAATACTTAAAATTACCTCTCAATACAAGTGCGGTCAAAACTCGAATGCGGATATTATTATAAAGACCGGAATTATATTATGCATAATATACTTACTCGGTATGTGGTGCACTTGCAATAAACGCACTGCAATGTCATCGTCCAGTAGTGAAATTTAGGTTAGGTCATGGGGAAGAGGGGGATTAACAACTAACTGTATCATAAAAACACACACACATACACACATATATACCAACCATACAGGGTGTCCCACTACGATTTGATAAATACAATAACTTTTGTTGTATTTTTTAATTTTTAACTTTTAAAAAAAATTATATATATATTAAATCATTGCATTATTATAATAATAATGGATAATTGTTTTCTTTATTTTAGGACTCCAATTTTCAAGTCCAAAATTTTATAATACATTCGCAGAAAAAATTCAAAATTTCCTCTTTGTTAACCAAATTAAAAAAAAAAAAAATGTTTAATATGATTTTTGAAAATTTTTGAAAATGTGAATTTTATCATATATAATGTTGAATCTTGAACAATTGTTTAATGAGTTGCATAAAAATATTCACAATGTAGTTGATTACCGAGGTACTTTCAAAACAATCGGTTAAGCCAATTTTCTTATATGTACGTTAAAGTGCGTAATTTTAAGTAAAACTAACGAATTCAGGAGAAATTCTAACTTCAAACGGGTATAAAAAAAAAAGTTGACTAATGATTTTTGAAATTTTTTCAGATCAGTTAGACACATATGCCAGTGAGATCATATTAAAATTTCAAGTCTTAATATCAAAAATCAAAAATTTTATTGCATAAAAACTAACAAAAAACGAGATATTTCCGAAATTTTCAAAATGCCGTACTTAAC
>JAIPRM010010142.1:3274-14039 GCA_025469315.1 Stegophylla sp. TES_Ste_2020
TCGCTGTAGGGCCTTGCTCAAAAGTTTATTTAATTGCGTACGATCGTAACCAACCACAACTGTATCGATGATCTTATGATCTACCATCATGGCGACAAAAGGATAAACAGGTGTTAATCCAGTTAATCTTGTGTATAAATAATCGGCCGTCAACTCACAAATTTCTTGATTTACATTTACTTTGAGAATTTTGAATTGCGGATTCATACATTCGAGATGTTTTAAAATTGTTTCGTCTGTAGTAGGTAACTCATTTTTTGTGATAAGAATCGGAACAATACCAGTTCGCAAGTCGTGTCTATACACGACTTCAAGACATTTCGCATCATTGAAGCAATTTACGATCTCAAGTTGTGGTGATGGTGCCTCTTGCAAGGGCTCAATAGCGAGCTTTACCTTCTCGTCTATTTCATTTATTATATCGGGGTATGTTTTCAACTTTTGATACAAATCGTACGAGAAATTTTTACTGTGCGGAACGAAATCTTCTGGTTTTCGCTGTAGGGCCTTGCTCAAAAGTTTATTTAATTGCGTACGATCGTAACCAACCACAACTGTATCGATGATCTTATGATCTACCATCATGGCGACAAAAGGATAAACAGGTGTTAATCCAGTTAATATTGTGTATAAATAATCGGCCGTCAACTCACAAATTTCTTGATTTACATTTACTTTGAGAATTTTGAATTTCGGATTCATATATTCGAGATGTTTTAAAATTGTATCGTCTGTAGTAGGTAACTCATTTTTTGTGATAAGAATCGGAACAATACCAGTTCGTAAATCGTGTGTATACACGACTTCAAGACATTTCGCATCCTTAAAGCAATTTACGATCTCAAGTTCTTCAAAACTTCTCTGTTACGAAAAAAAAAATAATACCAAATTATACGCTAAATCGTCATTGTACATATTTGAAATTTTGTGACAACTTTTAAACCTCAAAATTAGTTGGCAATCTATTTAAGCCCTGCAGGCCGAATGGATTTTGTTAGAACTAAATACAAAACATTAAATATAAACCTTTCAACAACAGAAGATTTTATCGGTTGATTCTAAAGTTCTCGAGATAAGTCATTAAGAAAAAGAAAAAAAGAAAAGCTTGACATACTTCGCACGACGGTTGGGATTTTCTCGACGGGTGTATTGAATTTTAAAGAAACCATAAATCATTTCTTCAATAAAACGATTCTGAACGAAGGAAGTTAATATAATATAAAAAATAAATAAGAAAAAAAAATGGTAGAAAAATGATGGTTTTCGAGTCGTTTTGGTCAAATTTTGATTAGTTTTTTCCAAAAAAAAAAAAAAAATTGAAGAATTGAGAAATTCAAAAAATGACCTCTTTAAAGTACCATCTAGAGGCAAATCCGGTTTCAAAAAGTTACTGATCGAAACTTTTGGACAAGTATTTTCCATACGAAAAGTTATATACAGAAAAAAATAATAATAATTAATAAACATCATGACAAAAACACTTGCTTCTTCACTTCGTTCAGAATCTAAAATGGACAGTTTTTTTTTCATTTCGATCATAACTTTAAGAAGGTATCAAAGATATCAATTTAGCGATTAGTTCCCATAATTATTAAATTATCGATTATATTTTGAGAACCCTGAATAAGAGGAAATTATTTTGCTTATAAAGTCTCTGATATTTATCGGATTTTTGTTTTTATATTCAGGAAGTAATCATCCATTTGTTTATGTAATCGTAATCACATGATTAAAAATAATTTTAGCTGACTTCATAATTGACTGGATGCATATATGCGTCCGTATCAACGAAAGGGTTAACAAATATTATTTAATTTCATTTTTTGAATTGGCAAAAACAATGTAGTGGTCCTATTGGAGCTATTGGAAAGAAACATGATGCTTCAATATATATATAAAAAAGCACAGATCATTATATTTTGGAATATTTCGGTGCAAACATTTTTTACCGAAAATGTATTAAATATTCATATTCTGTCCGAAATATGTCTGTGATTAGGTGTTGTTGACATTTTAAACGTCTAATGGATATTACTAATTATATAGACTGAAAGGGAATAATCTATGTTCGTTTCAATGTCCTAGTTAATGATTAATTTTTCCGTGTATTGTAATTTAAAGTTTTTATTATTTAAAATTGCCACAACCGATTTGAACTAAAATGAAAAACACACAAAGACATATATGTATAATGAGTGAACGGGTATAAAATTTTTTTCCTCACTAATTACGTTCATAATTGGAATATGTCATGTAGGAAGAGAAATGTTCCATTAATTAGATTAATCGCCACGTAAAACAAAATTCTAACTTAAAAAACGCTCGTAAAAAATCGTTAATTGAGAAAACTTCATGAAAATTATATTAATTAGTATAGAAAACATATTAGAAATCCTTTTGTAAAATGATAATTCTTCTATATTAATTAATATTTTGTAAGATTTTGAATAAAAATAAATATTATTTCACTTAAAAGCGATTAATTTCATACTTAATCTAACAAAAATATTATCAAACTCATTAATACATTAAATTCACATACGATTTACGATATTTTTATTAGGTACATGAGATAATATATGTATTTAGTGGAAATTATGTAAAATTTTAAGCTTGTGATAACAAAAATTCGAAATTATATTAGATGAAAACTTACTAACAACATAGAAATTTCAAAATTCTATATTTATCCCAAAAGTGGTAAAATATTTTTGAACATTATTGAGAGTCAATATTAATATTAATACAATTTCCAAAAACATTTGATCAATTTTGTGGTAAGTATGGAACTTTAAAAAAAAAAAAAAAATTGGATATTTCTCATTTTTTGTACGTCTATAATTCATAAAATTTTAATGCGTAAATATTAAAACTCGAAAATGTAATTCAAGTGTTCATGTGGACTAACAACGGCGCTGAAGAAAATCTCGAAAATGGTAAGTCAAGTTTTTTTTTTTTTATAACAGTTTAGAGGGTAAAATGTTCAAATGACTGGGCGCATATTATAGGTAAGTGAAATTTTGTGGAGTTGTGTTGTTCTTAAAATATATAATATAATATGTATACTTACATTAATGCATACAGCAACGACAATCACACTCAATAAGTATTTGGGCTTCATATCGAATAGATTGGCAACTCAACAGAATTTTACTGGAAACGAGGTCGTAGAAAAATGGTTTTACCTAATACGAAACACGGCTTTTTATGTGATGTCTTGAATTTTATACACAATACGCAATTATAATCGCACAATAACACACGAACACACGTGTCTGTTAAACTAAAAAGTATTCAGGTAAACAGCTATTGTGCTCAGTGTTGATAACAATAAAATGTAGCATGTAAAAAACGCGTACATTCGTTTTTGCGATCGTACGTATTTTTTTCGTTTTTTATTACTTGTATTTTATGCCAGCTCCGACCAATTAAAATGAGATAAATTGAATACGAAAATTTTTAAACAATTGTAACCCTCCCCCCAAAAAAAAAAAAAAAAAAATTCATTACGTGTTTAATTTAATTGTCGACGAATATATTATTATGTAGTAAATAAATTTTCCTTTATCAATTTTATTATAGTTATATATATAGACTCGATTATAAAATAATTACTACTATAGAAACTTAAAATTTACATCATCTTATCTAGTAATATAGATTTTGATTACATTTTCCGCAATAATAAATCAATCATTTCTAGTATAAATATGGAAAAAATTGGTGTTACTCGAGTTTAACTAGTATTTTGGATTTTTGATAATATACGAGTTTAAATTTAACAAAAACCATAAATATATTATAATTAACGGTAAGTAAATATTGAAAATTGATATTCAAATCAATTATTGTTTATACGTATTTAAAGTTGGAATTTCAGATTCTGATTGGAGTGAAGAAGCCCATGTATTTACAATGATGCTATTTTTGTTTCTGTTAACACTTTTTCATATAGGAATATCTGCTCAAAAATTTCGACCAGCAGTTATGAATCAGAATTTGTTTCTTAATGGTACTTTTATGAGATAATTTTTCGAAAATCTCAATGGTTTTACCAAAATTAGGGAGAAAAATACCGAAATTTGACAAAAACGCCTTTAAGACTACCTTTTTTTAATGTAAACTCCATGAAAAATTAAATTATAGTTAGATTAAAATATGAATTTTTGTAATATTTTACAAAAATATAATTTTTTATTTATTTGTCATCAAATATTTAAAACTGTCTAAGTATAGAACAAATTTTTTCTGTCATCAGAATAATAATTATAGGTATTGAAAAAACTATTTATTGTTTTTTTTTTTTTTGTAATTTAACACAACTATCAAGTCCCATACGAGAAGCGAAGAATACCTTTGGTTTTGTCAAGCCTGGTTATTATCACATTAAACAATAATTTTTTTTTGAAAGCTGATGTTATAAATATTATTTATTTGAATTACGCTCTATATTATGTTATTACCTAAATTCAGACGCGGATTCAGAAGGGGGGCTATGGTTGCTCGGGCATCCCTTGTCACATCAACCATATTACACAAAGTTATATATAATTACATATTAACTGACTGAAAAATTTGATATTTTTTTAACGCAATCGCTTGCCACACTTGGGTGAAATTGAATTGCGATAAAGTGTAGGTAGATAAATTTATTATATTATAAAAGCTGTATGATAGGTATGTTTCTCACCATGGTTTTTGTTCGATCCTTTGATGTGATTTGTAGGTGTGTTAAATTTTAAAGAAACGATAAATCATTTTCAACTTTCGAAGCGTTTTCGTCAGTATTTTGTGTAGGTTTTCCAAAAATTTTCAACAAACTATTGTAGGGTGACCATACGTCCTGTTTTATACAGGATTGTCATTTATTTCGGCTCTGTGTCCTCCTGTGCTGACAAACTTCTCTCAGGACGATTTTTGTCCCGTAATTTCAAGTCTGTCCCATATTAATCCCAATCTTTTTTTAGATTCTGAATTTTTGACTTGCTGTTGATTTAAAATTTTTGAAATTGTTGAAATGAAATTATTGAATAAAATAATTTTAGAATCTAGAAATCTTTTGGATACCATTAGATTAATTATGATCGTAAAATGAATTAATAATTTTTTTTTTTTTTAGAAAGAAAAGTATACAATATGCATGAATAAAGGATTTGAAGAAATTTTAAAAAGTATCAATTTAGTTTCATTATGTTATTTTATGTTTTTCAAAATACTGTTTTATGTGTTTAAATTTAATCTACAATAGGTAGTTTAAAAATTATACTTTTGTCACGATTTAAAACATATATATATATATGTAATAAATACTTATTTATTTAAAAATATTATGAAAAATATTTTTGTCCCGTATTTTGGCCCCTACTTTAGGGGCCATTTTTCAAAAACAAAAACAAAGAAAATTGAACGTCTTCATTTTATAACTGGCAAATTATTCATTTTATTATAATGCCTTAATTTTTTAATTGGTTAAAAAAATTATTAATATCAGAAAACTAGCACTTACGAAGCTACTTACTCCTCTTATAATTTTCACTTTTGACTAAACTTAATCAAAAAATATTTCTTAAAAATACTATAAAACTATTACATGTGTATCAATCAACTTCATTATTTATAATATGTAACAACTTACAATAAAAAGATTATATTATAGATTTGCAAAAAGTAATATATTCGAATTTCATCTTTCTAGCATTCAGATTCAAAATATTATATTTTTTAAATAATTTTTTTCGTCAAAAATCAATAATTTGGAGATTTGTTAAAAAACAGTAAGAGTTACATTGTCAACGGAGGAAAACAGAATAGACTATAATATTTCAGAGGAAGAGGGAATTGGAGGAAAAAGGCAGTAGATGAAAATAGAATCTGATTTTTGGAGGAAAAGGGATAGCTAAATTTTTATGGTACCTTGTGAAATAGTTGCGGGGCTCTAAGAGGGCTCCCTAGAGCACAGTTTGAGAATCGCTCTGTTATAATATCATTGTACTATGAACACGCAACAGGTCCTTGTAAAAACAATTCTTTGTTTTTTATTTCGCATAAGACTACATAGAAATATATATTATATTCACTAGTAACCTATATTACAGTAGATGTGTGGTATATTCACAGTTTTAATGTATTTTGAATAGGGTAATTATACAAGTGTGTGATAAAGCACCAAAATCCAAAATAATGCGTTTCAATACAATAATTTCAACATAATGTGTTGAAAATTTAGAAAATATTAAATTTAAAACTACCTACTAAGTTTTACTTTTACAAGCATTCATTTACACGAGATTATGGATTATACGGTTTTTATTATAACTTAAGAAAAAAAAGAAATAATAATAATAACGATGGGTACTTATAGGGTAGGTATAGGGTATCTTATAGGAATACATGGTGGGCACCTCCGTATACGCACTTGGAAAGGCTCAACAATTTTTAATAAACTAATTGATTTTTTTTTTTTGTTTTAAGTAATTTAAAATTATCCCAATGAATGACACTAACTTATGTATTATTTATTTTCTCATAAATTCATGTGTCGGCTATCAATTATTATTATTACCTCGTATATTATTTTATTTAATAACATAAAATATTATCTTTTATCTTCTTACGTTCACGTTACTTTTGGTACCTATAATCTATAAATTACGAAGATACGTATAGTTTAACAAACGACAAAATTATTTGTCATTTATTTCTCATCGCTCGCCAGTGAATTTGAAATCGACAAAAACGTTTTTTAAAAAATAACTGTACGTGACAATAATTATTTATATATATAAGGTGTAAAGCGAGTTAAATTTTTACTATTAATAATTTATATACGTCATAATATATTAATTAATCAACATAAAAGTAAAAGTATTTGATATACAATAAATATAACAAAAATATGTATAATTTATTATATTAATTATATTGAATAAGTAAGTTATAAATAATAGAAATATATAAATTCATTGTTACTTGTGTTCAAATGTTAATTATTGCATATAACTCTTAAAAAATATTGGTGTAAAATATGTATGAATAAAAATATACATCACACCACGGATATTCTTTGCTCCTCGTGTCAGGTTCTATTGGTGGGTGTATAGAATTTTAAAGAAACGATTGATCATTTCTTCAATAAAACGAATCTGAACGAAGGAAGTTAATAATATAAGAAAAAAAATGTTAGAAAAATGTTTAAAATTTATTTTTCAAAATTTTCTTGCGCCAAAATCTTTCTTACTTATATGATTTTCTATCTATGTTTAAATTTTTATAAAATTCGGATCAAAAAATGACTGTCGTTTTTGTCTAATTTTGGGTACCTAGTTAAAAAAAAAAAAATTGAAGAATTGAGAAATTCAAAAAATGACCTCTCTAAAGTAAAATCTAGAGGCGAATCCGGTTTCAAAAAGTTATTGATCGAAACTTTTGAACAAGTATTTCTATACGAAAAGTTGTACACAGAAAAAAAAATAAACATCATTGTAAAAACACTAGCTTCTTCACTTCGTTCGGAATCTATAAATACATAAGATGCAATAAAACATTATCAACTGATACAGTGATCGCATGTCTATAATCTATAGATATCTCCTAATATCTGTCTGTACTTTCTACTACGATTTTTTTCAATCAAACCCTTGTAAAATGTTTAATGAATTTGTCCGTAGGAAATTTTATTGCACCAAAATATTCGCGATGAAATTCTCTATCTATGCATTAAATTTTAAAATAATCGGTTTTGGCCGATTTTCTTTTATGTACGTAAGTGCATAATTTTAAGTAAAACTAAGGAATTTCGTTGAAATTCTAACTTCAAACGGATATGAAAAAAAAGTTGATTAACGATTTTTGAGATTTTTTCAAGTCAATTAGACATATATGTCAGTGAGATGATATTAAATTTTCAAGTCTTATAATATCAGAAATCAAAAATTTTATTACACAAAAACTAATAAAATTTGAGAAATTTCCGAAATTTTCAAAATGCTGTATTTAACTCAAAATTTTATCAAATCTTTTTGAAATTTTTATATGAAATGTTCTCGTAACTATTTTTAGTGGTTGGTGAAAATTTCAAGTCAATTTCAAGTGTGTGTGTGTGTGTGTGTATAGTAGAGGAACTCTGTATTGAAATTTTTGTCGAGCTTGTTGAAATTGTTCCCAAAAACTTTTTTTATACTCGTATTATATTTTGTTTAAATATCTATGTGGGTCATAAATGGTTGAAGAAAAATTAAAACCAGATTATTTTATTAGTTGCGTTTGTTTAATTTTGTGAATAAAAATATTTAAAAATAAAACAAAAGGTCCGGCCTTAGGTATCCGGAACGAACGCTTCAAATTTAGCTATTCATGATTTCTTTGCTTTCTTAGAATTTTCTGATTCTGGATGTTCTGTATCTGAATTTTTTGTTTTCCTTGGTCTTTTATTGATTGTGGATGGAACTGGCGGTATCTGATAACTATTTGGTGATAATACCACTAAATCCCGCCAAACGCCAAATATTTTATTTCCCGAACCACTTGCTTCAGATTCTACCTTCTTTTCCTGTGGTGGTGCCTTTTGCGATGGCTCGTCCGCGAGCTCTATCTGCTCGCCTACTTGTTTTCGCTTTTGGCCACTTGGTCTACATTCCACGTCAACTAACTCATTCGCTACCGTCGTCTGCGGCGGTTTCGTTAATGATGACGAAATAGTTTTCTCTACCACCCTGTCAAGATCAAACATTAGCCCGGGAGTATTTTTCATCTTTTTAAGTATATCATGCGAGAAATTTGTATAATTAGGAACAAAATCTTCGTATTTTGGTTGTGTGGCCGTTTTTAAAAGACGTTTTAATTGTTCTGATTCGCAACCATTCACCGTCGTATCGAGCACCCTATGATTTACCATCATTGAAACAAAAGGATAGTATCGTTTCCCTCTCGCTTTCAATCCTACGCGTAAATAATTGGCCGTGAACCTACACTCATTGTTGCCTGCGTATACTATAAGAATTTTGGAATCCGGATTTTCACTTACCAGAAATCTTAAAATGGTATTGACTATTTCATTCTTGTGCTCATTCGTGACAACAATTGGCACGATACCAGTTCGTAATTTTTTATAGTATACGATTTCAAGACAACGTTTATCAAGATCGCATTCTAGAATTTCAGGATCTTCAAAACTCCTCTGTTAAGAACAAAATAATAACATCAAATTATACACCAAATCGTCATTGTAAGTATATTTTTTTGAAAGATCGCTTGTGAAAAAGTTTTTTATATGTGTGTCGTTCATCGAACTAAAAACGTGCGAACTATATACTATTACACTGTACACGGACATTTAAAACCGTAGTGTGTGGCCACCTTTATAAACACTGAATAGTATGTCACTATTAATAAATATGAAACACGAATCCCTTTGTAAAATTATCGGCATAGTATATATAATAGTAATATAAAGTTTACATAATAATTATGTATAATTATGTTTGGAATCCCGCGATACGATTAAGGTGTGCACGGATTGAGACCGCCTTTGTCGAAATTTCTTCGATTTTTCTTCAGTCAAACCTTTGTAAAATGTTTGATTATTCGTCCATAAGAAATTTTATTGCACCAAAATATTCGCAATGAAATTCTCTATCTAGGCATTAAATTTCAAAATAATCGGTTGAGCCAATTTTTTTATATGTACGTTAAAGTTCGTAATTTTAGGAATAACTAACGAATTTCGTCGAAATTCTAACTTCAAACGGGTATAAAAAAAAAAGTTGACTAACGATTTTTGATATTATTTCAGATCAATTAGACATATATATCACTGAGATCATATTAAATTTTCAAGTATTAATATCAAAAATAAAAAAATTTATTACATAAAAACTAACAAAAAATGAGAAATTTCCAAAATTTTCAAAATGCCGTACTTAACTCAAAATTGATCAAATCTTTTTGAAATATTTATGAAATATTTTCGTAGCTATTTTCAATAGTTGGTGAAAATTTCAAGTCTCTAGCTACATTATTTTAGAAGTTATGACAAAAAATAATTTTCAGTTTTACGGAAATTTCGGTAATTGCGTATTTTGCCGTTTTTCGTCAATTTTTCGACAGTTTTTCCCCGTTTTTGGAAATAGTATAGAGAAATTGGAAAAATGACCTCTTTAAAGTACCATCTGGGTGTGATTCTGGT
This sequence comes from Stegophylla sp. TES_Ste_2020, assembly GCA_025469315.1. NCBI lineage: Eukaryota > Metazoa > Arthropoda > Insecta > Hemiptera > Aphididae > Stegophylla > Stegophylla sp. TES_Ste_2020. Next base: position 13,458 of record JAIPRM010010142.1, read on the forward strand.
TCTATAGAGATACTGATCGAAACTTTCGGACAAGTATTTATATACGAAAAAGTGTTCACAGAAAGAGAAAAAAAAATAATAAACATCATTGTAAAATCATAAGCTTCTTCACTTCGTTCAGAGTCCAAAAGTTTAAATACAAGCAAAAGTTAAAATGTAAATATCGAAAATAGAAAAAAGAAAAAACTAAACGTGAAGATAAAAGGAAAATGAAAACAAAGTAAAAAGCTAAACATAAATAAAATTATTATTATTTCCACATTTTAACAATACATTTTTAGGTGAAAATAACATATACTTAAGTGAAGAAGTCGATATATAAAATAAATAAATCCTAGAATATGGATCAACCATTTGGAATCCCTATACTAAATCTAATATAAATTGTATCGAATGAGTCCAAAACTGTTTTTTAAAGTTTATAGCTTTCAAATTCAAAATAACTATTGATCAGCATGATTTTACTCCAGTGACACTCTTTCTTAATCTTCCTACTCTAGTTAATAGACGTGAATTAGCAGATATTTCTTTTATTTATAAATTAATTAATAACAAAATTGATGCCCCTTATTTACTAAATTG
>JAIPRM010010143.1:0-14039 GCA_025469315.1 Stegophylla sp. TES_Ste_2020
CCCGTCGTGCGAAGTACACCCATCGTGCGAAGTATGTCCGGCTTTTTTATTTTCATTATTTTACAAAAATTAGATATTAGTTAACCTACTAACTCATAATATTAAAAATAATAACAAATTATTAAATATAAAAACAAAAATAATAAAACATAAAGTATAAATATTAATTAAATAACTGAAGCAGATTTAAAATTAATTTTTTTAACAAAATTACCAAAAAAAAAAAAAAAGTGCTCAAAAATGCTTCATCTCAGAATTCCCCCCCTGTGCAGTATCTTAATTCCCCACCGGTTCGGAACCACTGGTGCATAATCATGCGGTACTTCTACTCGCCGTGATCACACTGTATACACGCGTACAAAACTGTTTCGCGAACGAGAAACTGCACGTCATAGACAATAGAATTTTCACGGTCTAAGTACGACTTAAATATTTACACGAGAAGTGTGCGCTTTTATTTATCGTGGATAATTTTTGTTTCAACGCTGCTGCTGCAGTGTATTCCCCAATCAGCCGACAACGGTCTCCTCCCCTGGAGACCGGCCGTCTACTTTGAACAAACAATTAATCGAATTACATTCACTAAAACGATGATTCGTACAGATGGCTCGAAAAAGTTTTCTTTTCTGTTTTTTTTTTTTTTTTTCTGTTTGTCTTGTATTTGAGTTTTTTTTTTTTTAAACCGGCGGGCGGCGCGTACCAAAAAATCATAATTTTCATTACGAAACGAAAACATAAACGTGGACCGAAAACTATGAGCGTATCTACAAGGAGGGGTGAGTCGTGGCATCTCCCAATGGCCGTATTAAAAATTTTTAAACAACTGTAACCGTAATTGAATACAAAAAAAGCCGGACATACTTCGCACGATGGGTGTTCTTCGCACGACGGGTGGGATTCTCTTGACGGGTGTATTGAATTTTAAAGAAACGATCAATCATTTCTTTAATAAAACGATAATAAATGAGAAAAAAGAATGTTAGAAAAATGTCCAAAAATTTTTTTTCACATTTCCAATTGTTTCTTGCGACAAAATCTTTCTCATATTATTTTCTATCTATGTTTAAATTTTCATATAGTTCGGATCAAAAAATAATAGTTTCCAAGTCGTTTTTGTCCAAAAAAAAAAAAAATTGAGGAATTGAGAAATTCAAAAAATGACCTCTTTAAAGTACAATCTAGAGGCAAATCCGATTTCAAAAATTTACTGATCGAAACTTTTGGACAAGTATTTCCATACGAAAAGTTGTACACAGAAAAAATAAATAAATAAACATCATTGAAAAACACTAGCTTCTTCACTTCGTTCAGAATCTAAAATAATACATATTACATATTTTTTTTTTTCATATTTATTAATGACGACGGGTGAATTAATAGAGAGTAGCAAATATTTCAATGTATACTTAAGAATATTTTAAAATGGAAAACAGACAAATATTGCATTATTTCTGAATTTTTTTTTTTTTTTTTTGACCCCTCCCATTGAAAAATCCTGCATACGCCACTGCGGATCTACAACAACAAAAGACATATGCGCCCTAAATGATCATTATTTTATGCACCCTGTATATACATATATATATATATATGAATGGGTATCCTTATTGTATGCATATTAATTAATATAAAAAATTATTTACGCTACAAACATTTTTGTCACATCTATTCAAACGGATTACCGACGTCTGTACACTTTAACTCATTATTTTTATTTTTATTTTTTACATTTTTCGGACTCTAAAGGTCGTTCAAAGTAATTAGTAAACATTTAATACCCTTGTTTTATTATATTATATATATATATACGTTATTAAGTTATGCTAAAATATGTGTGGAAACAAATTTTAATTAAAGTTTTACAACGATAAATATTATAATAATATAATGAAATACCGAGGTATAGCCAAAAATATTTTCTGAAATTGTAAGCACTTACGTGGTCCTATAATATTACCACGTAACAATAACACATATTACGCTGAAATGAAATTAATTGTATAAAACGTTCATTTCAACGGTTTATATGCATACTTTTTAACACCGTCTAAACACAGTGACATTACAAATTAACTTTGGCGTCTATAACACATACGATTTTCGAGGTGACAGGTGATCTTCACGTGTCATCTAGATCCCCGGAGTTATTTAGATCCATGTGACTTAGATCTTCACCGTCGATTAGACTTCAATTTTACTCCAAGGAGTTTAAATAATATTATATATTATCAATATATTTTAAGTCTAAATTAAAATATTAGAAAATTAAAAAACCGGTAGTCGATTTTTTTTCTTTGGGTTTAAAGTCATGAAAATTAGTTCTATTTTACAAAAAAAAAAAATTACTAATTACTAATTAAAATATACTTAATTACCATACATAATAAGTCAATGAGGTTCATTATATTATATAATTTATACTTTATTGAAGTTCGTGTTTATTTCATATATTGTCGAAATAGTAATACTTAATTTTCCTCGGTCATGTTTGTTAAATTTTAGATTCTAAGTGGAGGGATGAAGCTAGTGTTTTAAACAAGTGACGTTCATTTTTAATTTTTTATGTGTACACATTTTCGTATTAAAATAATTGTCCAAAAGTTAGCGACTTTTTGAATTATTAAGTACTCTTAGGAAGTCATTTTTTAAAATGCTCAATAGTTTTTCAACAATTTGAGGAAAAGTACCCGACATTTGAGAAAAACTCGTTTGAAACATTTTTTTTTTTAATCCAAACTTTTTGAAAATTTAAATAATGTTAAGTTAATATATGTTATACATGTTTAATTAATGTACAGTAATGTATTTAAGTAATGTTTTAATAGAAGAAAATTTTTTTTCATTAAATAGTTTTTTCTTTTTCTCAGTTAATAGTTAAATATGTTAACACTGGTTGAGTAAAAAAAAATATGAATTGTTTGTTATAACAAAATATATCATTTTTATGGTAAAATTGTCTTGAATAAACTGAAGAGCTCCCCGCTCACAGTCGTTTTATCGAAGAAATGATTTATCGTTTGTTTTTTTTTTTTTTTTTTGTAACTGGTTATAAAAACTTACCAGATAATTAAATCTCTGTATTATCAGTAAAGTCAATTAGATCTCTTTTTAGAATCAAATATTTTCGAGTAAAACATGCACTCTTTGTTTCCCCGTCCGACCCAGATGAGTAATAGTCATCTGTTGACCACTTAAAAACAAAATGAAAATAAGTAAAGAACTGTAGTGGATTGGCTGCAAGTGTATCCCTGCAGTAAACATACTAAAATAAATTTAAATATATTAAACGATTGTTTCGCATAATAGACTAAGAACAATTATTGTAAAAAATTTTATGAACTTAATATTATATTGGAGAGAGAGAGAACGTTTTTGTTTTTTTTTTTTTTTGTAATAAATAGGGTGCATGAAAATATAGGTTATTGATCGGTTACGAAAAATGTTTATTTAGAGTGTCGAGATAATATTATTTGATAACGGCTGAAACGAGAAAAACTGAATTTATTATCGATATGACCACGTCATTATTTCCTCTAGCCCAGTGGTTCTCAACCGGTGTGTCACGAATTACTGCTTGGTGTGTCATCAAAAAAAATGTTTATTTATATTTTAGAATTTAAACTATATTATAAACCATATACTGTAAAGAAAGGTTCACACTACACCATATCAGAAATATCTCACTGAACTTTTTTATGAAAATATAAAATCTTTAATTATGTAAAGCGAGGAGAGCGGAGAAGCTAATGCTTTTCAATGATGTTTATTTTTATTTTTCTTTCTATAAACACATTTCGTACAGAAATACTTGTCTAAAATTATGACCAGAATATTTTTGAATCAGAATTTACCTCTAGATGATACTTTTAAGAGGTTATTTTTCGAAATCCTCAATATTTTTCCAAAATTTGGGGAAAACTACATGAAACTTAACAAAAACGCCTTTAAAACTCTTTTTTTTTATCCAAATGTTATGAAAATTTTAAGACAGACACCAGATAGACAATAATATGAGTAATAAAACTTTTCTCGTATAATTTTTTTTTCTCTTCTCAGTTGAATAGTGTGGAATAATAAAACTGGAAGAGTAAAAAATAATTTTATCATTTCTTTAAATTTCAATACACCCACCAAATGTACCCCATCCAAGGATCGAAAAATACCCATGGTGCTAAGTAAATCCAGCTTTTTTTTCAATTAGCGGTTAACAACGTATAGATGTGATAATTTACATGGATAATAATTATTATTTTTTCAAAAATACAATAATTGAATTTAGTGTGTCGCCATTTTTATGGATCTAAATTTGGGTGTCGCCGTGTATAAAAGGTTGAGAACCACTGCTATAACCAACTTAAATGGCACAAAATGATGTTCTGCGTAGTTTGACGGAATACAAGTTGAGTGTTTTTGCCTTGTAAACGGTCGAATAGACAGAGACAGAAAAACTGGCCGCTAAAATCCTTTTAATAATATTATTAGGACAGCTAGGATTAGACAGCTACTGAATTGTAAGAAAAATAAAATGTACAGGAAACTAGAGAAAAATAATTTGTTTTTACTAGCGTATAATATCACCAGTGGTGTTGGGGTTACGGACACTTAGACGTGCTATTTTAAAACGAAATGATAAATTAATAAAATCGAGGAACATTATTTCCAGTCTTACAAGTCGCTGATCTTGACAAAATAATCAAAATCGATTTAATTAAAAACGAATTATAGCTACAAATTTAACCGTTAAATTCCGATTGGTCAATAAATTTAATATTCTTCCAAACATCTAAGAGAAAATGGGCTTCAAAAAAAGTATTTTGTAAATATATTTTTTAAATGTGCACAAACAAGCGCATTTTTCTTTTCACTTGATATTTTAATGCATTAATAACCAAATGAAAAAAAAAAAACAGTCAGTTTGAATCAATTTACATTACTTTTATTCAAAATCATATGTGCATGTTTACAAAAAAAAAATCATTTCAAGATAGTGGAAGGACCTAGAACAGTGGTTCTCAAATGAAAGAAATTAAGATACTATATGGGAGTGAGGGAAATTTAGTGATGATGAAACAACAAGAATGTTTTTTATTAAAATAATAAATATTAAATTTTCTTAGCGCTACATTATTTAATTATTATTTACATTTTCATCATTATTTTTATATTTTATATTAATAATATTAGTATCTAAGTTGATTTAAATTTAATTTTTAAAAGAATGAAAAAGATTAATTAAAGTCAGTAGTTGTACAATATATATGTATATAGTTTTTCTTTTTTTTTTTCAAATTATTTATACGGCTCACAAAAACAAAGGGTCTAATTTGAAGGGAGGTGAGATTTTTGAAAATTTACAAAACGGGATGAGATTTTGGGAACCATTGATTTAGACTATCGGTTTAATAGCAATTTATTGCATTCGCACTGTATTTGCGTCAAAAATTCACGTGTAATAATAACTAATAAGTTGATAAATTTCAATCTAAAATGACAAAACAAAAATCTATACGCGCTGTAATAATTGCAACTAAATACCGACTGATATAAACGATTTGGGGAAATACGTTCGTCAGTTTTTTCCCAAAAATTTTTAAGTAGAGAAAAAATACATATATATATATATATATAGGATTTGTGTACAAACCGAATGATAATGGTCACAGGTCTACCATCACTCATCGTTCGCACATTATATTATGACACACCCCCTCGTATAAATCCTGGATGCGCCCCAGGAACATCGTATACAGTTATAAGGAAAAAATGAATTGATACTATATTTTTTTTTAATCCTGGATCCTTAAAATGACATATAGCAATGGTAATTTACAGTGTTTATAAAAACGAAAACTGTAATCATAAATCAGAGGGGAAAAAATACATTTATAATACGTTAGCCATACTAAATGCACACTAGTAGTTTGTGTTGTAAATATGAAAAACAAACATAATCAAAAAAAATGTGTATAATAGACTTGATACAAATTACATTAAACCAAATGGTGCACTTTTTAATTTTCTGATAACACAACTTGACCTCAATTCAGTGTGGCCACGTAAAAAGATTTAAATTTTTGAAAAACACATTTTACCATATTTATTAAGCAATTTTTTACAAGTGAACATGTGAAAGAGAACTAGGAAGGTTTTTAGTGAATTTTTCTAAACTACAACAGCATTATAATAAACAATAGAAGTCATTGATATATAATTAAAAAATAATAATATTGCATAAAGAATTTTTCCCCATCAGTGGTAACACTGATCTGAGGTCAGTTTTGTTTTGTTTACGTTTTTGAGAATTTCACGGCTGAATCGTTCGAAAAAACGAAATTTCAAACAAGTGGTGATAAACGTTATCATTTTCAGTAAAAAAAAAAAAAAGATTTTGTGTTAAAAGTGAACGGTTTTGATTGAAATCAGTTTGACGCCTCGAGAGAAGTACCGAGCTCCTTCTACACCCCTAGGCGAGCGAGAAGTAGCTAACGAAGAAATTATATTTCACAAACGAACCCTAGCTGAAGAGTGTAACCAAGACTGAACAAACATATGTTTTGTCATTCTCGAGTCAATCTAGCTCCCCCGATTTCATGGACAAAATTTTTCGATGAGCCAAAAGAAAGTGTTATCTGTTACTACGAACTATGAAATAGTACTAAGGTACCAATAATTCTAATTAATAGAAATACCACCCTAGTTATGGGATTATGTCACCCCAACCCTTGAGCCGAACTCGGTAGAGATTATTTTCGTGAAATTAATCCACACATAAGATCTTCAAGTCTTGATATAAAATATGTCATTATATTTTAGACTCAAACAACAATTAACTTCTTAGTTCATCTGGACACCATCTAAATGTAAATTACAGTCATCTATAGATAAATTTATTTATAGATCGTACACGAAACGCGTATAGTCTGCATTCCGCAATATTACAATTCGATATAATATGGAGCCTCATTATTACAATTATGAAAATTTATCAAAATAATCTATATACCAAAATATGTATAAGTTATGTAAATATTTTATATTTATTATAACTTTAAGGTGCACCAGAAATTTAATTACTAGTAGATATAAACTGAAAATTTCAAAACGTTTAGATTTTAAGTTAGGCCGAAGGTTGATGTTTAAAATAAGGCTTATTTTTTATTTATTCTATAAACATTTTATCGTGTAGTTTTACTCATTTAAAAATTTTCGTCCAGCAACATTTTAGATCTGAAATTGGCTGTAGATAGTATTATAAAGAGAGCATTAAAAAAAAAATAAAAATAAAAATCTACTTAAAATTTGAGTAAAAACTGTAAAATATACCATAAATTAGAGTTTCACGAACAAAACAAGTAGTAGTAAATATGGGAAACTTGAAAATATAACCCATAATCTAAAATGATCTAATACAGATTTATAAAAATTTCAAAAATATTTCACCGTTTATGAGATGAATTCATAATTTTGGAAATATGGAAAATATCTCTTTTTTTTTTTTTTTTTTTTGTATTGTATTTTCTTTGTACAAACGTTAATATTCTTAACCTGTAGGAAATTTTTTATGACCAGAAGATTCCTCACATTATTTTCTACCTGTGGTCGAAATTTCTTAAAGATTTCACGAATGACTTTTGTTTTCAGGCGTTTAAAGCTAGAATCGTAGCTTAAATCGCTGTTAATTAAAAAAGGGGCCGATTTTTTTAAAAATATATTCATTTTTTTTTTTTCTTAGATTTTAGGGATGACAAATTGAATGCATGGTTACTCATATACAGTTATACTATGTTCCGAGTTTCGATCAAAATCGTTTTATTAACGAAAAGATTTGTTGTTTTTTTTTTAAATTTAACACATTCACCAAGAGGATTTCACCCGAGGGACGCGAAATATTCATAGTGCAAGCTACTTTCGGCTTTTTAAAAAAAAAAATAAATAAATATAATATTTTCAATTGTTAGTTTTGATTACCAACGAGTAAGTCCTTATAATAAGCATAGTTATAAAATGATATGTTATCGATAATATGTCAAATGCAATATATTATACAATTTTACCGAATTAAATGCGTTGTGATATCTATTTTTATCTGGATCAGAGGAATCTGAACTGTGTGGCGCGATTACTTTTTTTTGTTGATCACTGATTATTTTTATGCGACTCTTTTTATTTTGTGATGAAAAATACGTGTTACATCATACTATTACAATAATTATTTAATATAATAAATAATTTATATAAAATATTTAATACGAATAAATTCGTGTTAAACTATAATATACAAGGTCCATGTGGTATAGTTGATGAAAGTTAAATTTTTTTCACAAAAACGAATCTCACTGAGAAATGTTTTGGAAACCTCTGTCTGATATGTCTAAATCGAAGATATTAAATAAGTGGTACGCGTACTATGTTTGGCACGGGGGAGAAACTTTCGATAGCACCAGAAAGATTTCCACGGACCTCTTAAAATATTTTACATTTTAGAGAAGTAAATAATTTATTGGGTTTTCAACTATGTGTGTTTTTTGTATGCCCGGTTAGGCCCCATTACAAAAAGTTTTGTTCTACCCTTTTTTTGAAATCAAGATTTTCGAAAATATGGAAAAACGACATGGTAATATATGTCAAAAACCAGATTTTCAACATATCTATCGTTTTCGTGCAAATCGATTTTAGTTATTTAATCGCACTACGAACAATAAATGGGTATTAGAAGAAATTTGAAATTTTCACAAATCATCAACAAATCAGTGGTTAAACCGATTAATAAGAAAATCTATTGTTTTCACCCTAGGATCCGGTCCGCCAAGGTTTTTGTACCGGCCCACCAAGCTAATTAATGTTGTTTATACCTTCGTTTTCAGCCTCGAAAATACATTAGATGGCGAAAAAATATTACCACAACAACAAAATACAACCAAATTTTTTTTGAAGTTATGTTATAAAACAATTTTCAATTTTATGAATATTCGGATAATAGCTTATTTTACAATTTTTTGTCAATTTTTCAATAGATTTTCCTCGTTATTGGAAAAATTATTGACTAATTTGAAAAATTACCTGTCTTGAGTAATATCTGAATGTGATTTCGGATCTATAAAGTTACTGATCGAAATTTTTGAACGAGTATTTTTTTACGAAAAAATGTTTCCAGAAAGAGAGAATAAAAACATCGCTGTAAAATCATTAGCGTCTTCGCTCCGGCTCAAAATCTAAAAATTATGTAAATAAAATTTAAAATTTGTAAAAATAAACATACATTTTTCTATTAAAATCTTATCAATTCTTCAATTTCATAACGTCTCTCTATTCCTCTAAAAATGTTGACCCGCGACGCCGAAGCGTATCTTAAATTCGGCCCACCGTGAAAAAAAGATCGGAGACCCCAGCGTTAATCTGTTTGCCATCCCTACGCTCTACTAGATAATATTAACATAATGTTCCGGGGGGTTTTTTCGCACACGGCACTCACTTTGTTCGGATACCCGTTGAACCGCATGATCTTGCGGCACGATTTCCCGCGGTTTTGCCGATAGAACGCCTGCACGGAGCCGCCGAACGGACTATCGCCGTCGTCGTTCTTCGGTTGCAGCGGTCTGGTCACGTCGTCCGCGGAACAGGACGAGGACGACGTCTTCGTCAGCGGCTGCGGTTGTTTCTTTTTGCGCTTCAAATCGGGAAAACAACCGAACACCGTGCCGCCGCCGCAACATTCGTCCGAGTCCTTCTTCATGGTCGGCCGGATTTTCCCGATTCCGATTTTTTATATCGATATTTCTTCTTTTTTTTGGATTTTTCCGTTTTCGTTTTTTTTTTCCCCCGCGACAAATTCGAAACGCGATTATTCGCCAAACTCCGCGATTAATCCGCGGCGGGCGACGGCTACTGCTGCTGCTGCTGCTGCTGCTGCTGCGTGTCCGATCGGATAACGCTTTGCCGGCGCACTGGCGGTTGTGTTCGGCCGCCCGGAGACAGTCGCGCTTTTCCGCCTTGGCCCTGACGGGGAAAAACGCACACGCCGACGCCGTTGCACCCGTTGCCAAGGGCGACCAGCAGCAGCAGCAGCAGCAACGGCGGCGGCGGCGGCGGCGGCAGACACCCTTAGCGCGCGCACGCCACCACCATCCGCCTGGTCCGGTGATGGCGGTGAAGCTGTGCGGGGGATGAGAGCGAGCGTGCGCGCGCCCGTTGGTGTGTGTGTGTGTGTGTGTGTGGTGCAATACCTATGCGGGGGGGGAGAGGCGAGGAGAGGAAGAAATGCGCGGAATTAAGTCGTTAACGATATACGTATACGCGTGCACCACGAGCGCCACCGCCGCCGCCGCCGTGGTGGTGCCGACGGCGACGTTGGTGGTGCATCGCGTTCGGCTTCCGGTCGCCCGGTGCCGTATTTTTCGTTCTCCCCCCCCCTACCCCGCACTGTGGAAAGTGTGTCGGTCAGCCGCCGCGGATGGATAGTGGATGGGCCGCGACGAATGACAAAATATTATAAATAGAATTTGATTAATGTGCCGAAAGAAGACACCAGGGGCGTCCCTATAGACAGTTTCCATGGAGGGGGGGGCGAACCTATTTTTTAAATCGTTAATTACTACCCTATGCATATTTGTCAAAAGTCTAGGCGAATTCAAGTGTCAATTTTTTTAAATTAAAAAAATAATTATTTCATTAATGCTAAAGTTAATGCTAAATATCAACGCTCTTTGGTTTTGTTGTCTCAAGTAGATAAAGTATATAATCTTTTTCTAAACAGTAATAATCATCATCTTTGTGACTGTGGTAATTAATCGTTTCTAGTTAGGTATATTGATAAATTAAAATTTTGACCATTGATTTTCTGTTGACCGATGAACTAATTACTAAATTTTATACATTAAAAATTGTTATGGGGGGCGACCGCCCCTTCGCCCTCCTCCCTTGGGGACGCACCTGGAAGACACAGATGATGCGTAAAAATCTAGTTATTGGCACAGTCGCCTGTTTTTTTTTTTTTTTTTTTAACGGTTTTCTGTACTTTTCCCTTGACTAAAAATTTCGAAAAATTACTTCTATTAAGTTGTAAGCATCGAACAGAAATATTATCTGATCCGAAAGAGGCATGCACCAGTTGCACTCAAAAGTATCTTTTTTAAACCAATTTCCCCCCAAAAAACTTGGAGAAATATGTACCAGTTGCCTTAACATAATATTATAATAATATGCACGACAAAATACCACGCCTCACCCCTGGCGTGATATAGATGAGGTAAATAGGTTTATATGTTAAATGATGAAAGCAAAAACACATAATATAATAAAATATGATTCAATAATTCAGTGATAATAATGAGCACACACATATATATATATCATAATTTGTCAAAAAATTTATTTAAGTAAAAAATAAAATCCAAAAAAAATTGTATTTTAATAACTAGCATAATACCAAAATAAGTGAACTCAAATAACTTTGAAAAGATTTAATGTGACAAAAATTATCCGATTTGTAATTGGCAATAAAAAATAATACATTAGTTAAGGGTAGCTCTAGTATATTTAGTTGAGGGTAACTGGTATATTTTTTAGATGCCGATAACTTCTAGCATCTAAAAAAGCGAAGAATACCCAAGGTGCGAAGTAAGTCCTTTTTTCATTTTTATTTAATATAGGTAATTATAATTATTTAATTATAGAATATGTCACTGCAATGAAAAGTGCCAAAATAAAGTCGGAAATATTAAACGATTTAAAAATTCATAATGACAGATCATAAAAATGCATTTTGACGTAAATAATTTCGTTACGTACCAATAATGATATTATTATATTTTTAATTTGTTCAAAATTATATTAATATGTAATTTGAATTTTTATAGGAAATGAAGATTTTGGACGAATTAAATACAATGTAAATTAATAATAATATTCGCGTGCGTTGTAGCAATGTAGACGAGTTATATCTTCTCAAACAGTAATTTAATTCGTTTTACTTTGATAAGGTCTAATAATTAAATTACATTGTCTTATCATAATAATCATCATAATATTATTCAAATCATTGCATAATTCCAACAGTCGTGGTGTAGACGAACGAATTATTATTCATTGAAATTGTGTTGTTCATTTCCTATTTTGTGATTCAGCTATAATTTACAACTAATAAACATACTCACTCGATATGAAACTGACAATTATTGTTGTCCATAATTAACTGAAGCTCCGCTCGGAATAATTTTAATTGAAAAAATTATTTATTGTTTCTTCACAAAATTCAACGTGCCCACCAAGAATATCCAAACCAAGGAGCGAAGGATACCCTTGTGTTGCAAAGTATACCGGCTTTTTAATCCTGACTCCAAATATTTTTTCTTTTCTGAATATTGGTGGTTTAAGTCCCCTAAAACCCCTTACTGTATCCACCACGTCACTGGAATCAATCGTAAAACGATCCGTCACAACTACCATCAATATCTTAAGTGTGAAGCAACCCGTGGCCATACGTATACCCAAATGAAGCATTGAAATGGAATACGCGTAGAGTGACCTATTGAAAAGAATCAAATAACCGTATCGAAATATTGTATCCCTTGCTCAGTCGGATCACTGATAAGGAACTGTTATCATACTTTAAAATTAATGTTATTGTAGTAAATGTAACTGTAAATTACTGTAAGTGATACAAACCAAATAAGAAAAATAATTTTATTTTTCTCAAAATGGTCACCCTTAGCGTATTCCATTTGATTGCTTCAATTCACTACTATACGAAACAGTATACGGTATGGCGCCTCTATATATTCTTTACTCTATGGTGTGAAGCACTTATCAAATCCCATCAACATATCATCTCACCGGCTTACCAAATTAAACACTATTTTTACTCGGCACAATTATGCAATATTTTATATTGTTGCGGTTAGAAAAAAATAAAGTGAATATCGAATGTCAAAAATTAATTATTTCGCTAACCACCAATCATAATGAATATTGGCTCATAAAGTTGACATAAAAATCACTGTGGCTAAAACCATAAACTTAACAAAATGTCTGCAACATTAATGTGTACGTATGTTCAGATGCGAATATGTGTAAAATAAATTCGGATCGAATAATAGAAAATGAAAGAGAGTATTATTTTCCGCCGCGTCGTATAATACTGTCTACCGCCTTTTCAAAAATGTATATACGTATACTCGATCTTTGTACATCATATTTGCTAGATAGAACGGAACAATATCCGTTTTTAACTAGTACTACTTCATAAACCTTTTAAAGTTCAATCCATAAATATACGTATAACGTTAGTTTTTCTGGTTTTCGACTTATTTCCACTGGGAAAATGAGAAATACTGATACTGAACAGAAACTTTAGATATTAACACAACGCGTATATCGTTTATGGATGGTGCCGTCTGTTCGAAACTTAATTCCAACTTCATAAATGTTTATAAATATTATACTCTTGATCGATACGACGCAATAAAAATGATAATCGTACTCTTATTAAATTACGTGTATCTATAGTAAGTGTTATTCTATGTGCTCTCCATCAGATATAAACAGATTAATAATAATAATAATAACCTAACCTTTAATTATAAAAGGAACCATTCATATCCTGTTTTCAGTACTAATAACTCAAACACACAAACTACTATTATACATTTTGACAATTTTATAAAAATTTAACCTATTGGTTATCAATCATAATATCACAAAATTTCTATTGGTAATAAAATTAAAATTAAAAAAGCAGACATACTTCGCACGACGGGTGGTATTCTCTTGACGGACGTATTAAATTTTAAAGAAACGATAAATCATTTCTTCAGTAAAACGATTCTGAACGAAGGAAGTTAATAATATAAAAAAAAAAAATGCAAAAATTCGGAGTGCCGAGCTGGAATCGAGCCTGGTGCTGTCGCGCACTAGACCGGTTCCATTTCCACTAGGCCGCAACACATAACTTGACTATGTAGGTGAATTAGTAGGTATGTAGTATAATAACCGAAAATATTGAATTTTCAAAATAAAATAAAATAATTAGAAAACTATTGTTG
>JAIPRM010010144.1:0-14038 GCA_025469315.1 Stegophylla sp. TES_Ste_2020
AATTAAAGTAATACAAAGTTCGTCACAAATTAGTCAAGCAACACACACACTTTATAATTTCGTATTACACACATTGAATTTTGTATTACACACAGTGTGGCGTATTACACACAAAAATAGGCCCTGATAATATCCAATATAAAGCTGCGCGCGTTCGACGCCATTATCGGGTGAAAAAAAAAATAATTATATCTAGGTAAGATAATGTTTATTATAACGCGGAGTGGGAGGCGGAGGACAGGATGTGCGTGTGTAATCGCGGGCGTGACTCGTACCGAACACATTTCGCGGTTATCGTCGCTTCCGATACTCGGCACGAGTTTCAAGCCGAAAACTATTTACTAATAATTATTATGACTAGAATTTTGTTCGTAAAATAAATCCTTAAAAATGCATAATCCTTAAAGAGCAAATCATAATTCTTAAACGAATTTAAATTATACATTAAAAAAATTAAAAAGCTAGACATGGGTATTCTTGACTCCTGGGGTGAAAATAGCTTCTCGAATGTGTTGAATTTTGAAGAAACAAGTTTTTTTTTATAAAAAATAAAAATGACTATTTTACTTAACCAATTTTATATTCCACTATTAACAACAGAAAATAAATATCACATAGATATTAAAAAATTTTCAAAATATTTTTCATATAATAGTCTATTTATATTTCAACTCTCATAAAGTTTGGATAAAAAAGTGTTAAGTGTTTTTTGTCAAATTTTTGGTAGTTTTCCCCAAAATTAGGAAAACTAATTAGAAATTCGAAAAATGATCTCTTTAAAGTCCCATCGAGAGCGAAATTCTGTCAAAACTCTTGGGCAATTATTTCTCTACGAAAAAGTGTTCACAAAAAATTAATAAATAAAAACTAAACATTAGTGTAAAAACACTAATTTCTTTACTCCACTAAGAATCAAAAATGTTGTTTTCACTTTTCGGTAAATTATTAATGATCCAGTAAATCAAAAATGTATGTATACATTTTTAATTGGGTATTTCTGACAATAATAATATAGTAAAAATATAAAATATAGATACTTGGAGATATGAGAATTTTTCATTAAAATTATGTAAAAGGTAAGAAAAAAGGACCATAACAGTGAAAAAAGTAAAAAAAAAAAAAACACATTTCACAGGGAAAAGCAAAAAATTGCAAAAACAAGTTAACTTCATTGAAGTCAGAACGATTTGAAACGTACTTATCTGTAAAAATGTTATTACTCTATCACACTCCCTCAAATGCAGCATATTTCGCAACGAAATCCGTGCATTATTAATTATTACTATTCTGAGCGAAACGACTGAGGATAAAAAAACGTTTGATTGACTATCACATTGTGCTCGGCAGCGTTGTACCTACGGTGAGATAACGAAGATCGACTCCTCGGCGGCGGTGCGGTTTATTACGCGAAATGGGCGTGTTGCCGTTTTGACTACGTATTTATTATTATCATTATTATTATTATTATAACACGCGTTTTATTGTTATTCCGTGTCGGCGACCGGGCGAAACGCGTTCGAAAAACACCGCCGCCGGTTCGTATGCGATTTTCGTATAATTTCTGAGCTCGCGTGCACGACCTTCGACATGACATCATCACTACGCTCGCTCCGGCTGAAATCGCGTACCCACTATAAAAGCGTTCCCGGGCGCGCCGTCGTGTGATACTCGCGTTTTATCTCGCTCTGCATAGCCGGTGACGATTCGGTCGGAATATTTTAATATAATATAATATTATGTTATTATTATAATATATATATTTCGCCCGCGAGACTGATAAATCCGACGACGACGTAAACCTACGCGTCCGTTCACACGTTACACCACGCGACGACGCGTTTTATATTGTATTATCTTCAGGTGCATATATATTTCGCTAATAGTCTTGTATTATTTTGTATTTTTTTCCAAAAAAATTTCACTCAACGATCCTCGTCTGATCCACCTAACAGGTGTTACGCGATGTCTGTGCCTCAGCGTCAGTGTCTACACCAGGCGTGTCAAACAACCCGGATCTCGACTCTTCTTATTTGTTTCCGTTTTGGCCCCTAAAATAAGAAAAATTTATTGAAAAATAATAATATTCGATTTGTTTCTTTTTTTGAGGCCCGCATAATTATTACAAAACGCCCCATTTATCACTTACAATTTGACATGTCTGCTCGAATACTAAGTATTCACTACAGGGCCATATATCCTAAATACACTATAAACACTCAAGTATAACTTTTTGCATATCTCGATAACAAACAATACTTAACGTGTTCGACTTGTCGTAATAATTAAGTTTTAGTCAATAGTACCTTTTGAAATCAACGCTAAAACCGGTATAATTTATACGGACTTTGCGAGAAAGCCTTCTACTGCGTCAACCATGAAATTTCATCAAGAAACTTGAACAACAATTTGGTTTCACCGGTTCATTGATTACGTTGTTTAGTTTTTTTTTTCCATGTGACCGTATCATAATAGTCGAACACCACAATATTTTGAGGCCACCCAATCAATTGTTTCATAGGATGCACCACAATGTCCATTCTACTTTTTAATATATTTATCAACGATCTTCCTAATGTGATACAAAATTTACAAATATCTATGTTATTTTTCTCAGTCCTGGTGTTTGGTGAACGCTCTGTCGTCGTCGCCGTGCAAAACAAAGCAACTTTTTTCCTAATAATAATTAATATTTGTTTGAAACGCACACTGTAGTACTTTGGCATATTATCGTTCGTGTATTTAACATTACCATACCTACTATTAAATATTATGACTGTAAATCCCAATTATTCGTGACACAACGAACAAGATAATTAATATGTGATCGTGCGTGGTACCACGTAATAAGTACACTCTCTGTTACGAGTCCGACGAACTCGCGTAAAAAAATATCAAACGATATTCGTATAGAGTAGAGTATAATATTATTATATAGGTGTATACATTATGTAGTATATTAGGTATATATGTAAAACAACCGCGTTGACCAGATGGGGACAATCGCATAGCATAATAATATGATATATAATATATGAGTGTTTTCGTGTAGACGACGAAATGCGTCTTGTTCGTTGTTAGTTGATTAAAAAAAAAAAAACCAAAGAGAATAAAAACGAGTTTTCCCTTTCGCGACACTATAGCAACGAATGATTCGAGTAATCGAACTCATGGTAATATTGTGTAGTAACAACACGAACAATATTACAATATTATTACCCCTACAACCGCGTGTGAGATGTCGTGGACACGTAGTGTAATGCATAAACGTACTATTTCGGCGCGTTTTGTTTTCGAACCGTTTCTATAGAAAGTCGCTCATCGATTTCCCGTGATATTCACGTAAAAACGCGAACAACACCGCACGCTCGTTACGAAATTTAATGTCGTCGACACTTTGTGCAATATTATTCCGATTACGATTTCGTTTTTAATTCGTACATTAAAAAACACACACACACACACACACACATACACTCGCATAATACAATAAGAACCGGTATGCTACACCGTGCGACCAGCAGTAGACCCGGCCATTCGCACACACACACACACACACACACGCACGCACGACTCGTGCACCGGTTTTCCATAGGAAACTCGTGGCGAAGGGCAGAGCGGAGGGTAGAGGCGTATGTGCATTATATAGTGGCCGCGATATTATAACATACACGCACCACACGTCACATAGTAGTATACCGCCGTATTGTAATGATATTATTATTATTATTGTGAATGTTATATATTTTTATGTATTCCTCGAAACGATGATAGGAAATAAAAAAAGAGTTGTGACAACATTCTCGAATAAAAATAATAATAATAATGGTAGTATAATATAGTACTACTATCATGCGTGTTGTACGACGTGATTTATAATATTATGTATAATAATATAATAATAAACGGACGACGGGCGTTAAAAAATAAATCATGGCTCGCGTGTTGTTTCTCCGGTGGATTATAAAATTCCTGAAATCCGTTTTCCCGTGTTTACGTGCGCAGGTTTTCCAGCAGCACACACAAACAATGACACGCGATGACAACGTTTAAAATTGCCCGTTCTCAAAATATGTGATCGCGCGAAGGACGATTTTTCCGAGACCACCGCCACAACCGTGCGTTTAACGGGAAGTCTAGTTTTCGCCGATGTTGGTAATTAGTGTCGCGGATTAACACGCTAAAGAAAAAGCGCACGGGGACTTAATGAGAGACGAGACTTAATGAATTCCCCCCCCCCCGTAATGAGTGGCGATCATCTCGAGCGCACGCGCACTATCGCACGTATAAATATTATAATATTATTATTTTATTGCCATTACGTGATAATAATAACGCACGCGCGCTTGCGATTACGGTGAGATCACGGCTACGGGTTTTTTTTTTTTTTTTTTTTCCGTTGACGACGAGGGGCTTGCTCGCGATATTCCTTTCCTATTTATGTTTGAATATTGTAATTTTTTAAATGAAACAAAAAAATTATCAACAAAACTCTTCTGTGGCGCGATTCTTATCGCCGGCGCGTCCACCTCGACCGCGGGGCATCGGCAACGCGCAGACCGTTTTATATACACTCGCCGAGCTCTGCGAGACCGAGCAGCAGCTGGAAACCCGGTTTTTTACAGTCGCACACACACAACAGTCTTTTTCTATTTTAACCCTAACGTGGTCGGCGGGCGCACGTTTTAGAAAAAAAAAAAAAAAAACTATAAAAATAAAACCGAATACACGTCGTGTGCGTGTACGCGCCGCTCGCGCGCACTAATCGGCCCGGGCAGCAGCAGCAGCAGCAGCAGCAGGGCCCATGTCGTGTATATAACACACGTCTCGCGTGTGTTGCGCCGAAACCGGTCCACACTCGAGACCCGACGTCGACGTGTGTGCGCGTGTGTGCGTGCGCGCCTCTGTCGGACCCCAAAAAAAAAAAAAAAACAGACAGACAGACAAGCGAATAAATCCGACGGACTGCGGCGGTGGAGATGATAATCATCGGCGGCCCGAGCGCATGTCTGAGTGTATATGTAAGTGTGTGTGTGTGTGCGTGTGCATGTGTTTTATGCCGCCAACGTATTAGACACGGTCGATGATGCGTTTCTTTGTTGAGATATTTTCGTGTTTTTTCCCCTCTTTTCGTTCTTAACGCATATTATTATCATTATTTTTTTCGTAAAAATTTTCCGACACATTTTTCACAATAGTTTCACACGCGCGCTGCAAACACACGCTGCATGCGTCGTAGGGGGGCGGCCTTGAATTCGACTGTGCGGCCAAGGTCGATCGCGCAAGCTCTGCTGCGCGGATCTCGTGATGCCCGCCGCATTTCGCTTCGCCGCCGCCGGACAACGTGCGTCTTAATCGTTGCAATTATTATCATTTATTTCCTTTGCCGCGGGCCGGCCTTGGGTTCACCCTTTGTCGCCGCGGCTGCATTATTACCAGTGCTTGGACGGAGTACCCATTCTATTTTTTTTTTATATATATTTTTAGCGTACGCCTACTAATTTTTAAAAAATCACCCCTAGGACGTATATGAGAAATTAAAATTTTGGGGGACGTTAATTTATTTTTTAGACTTATACGTCCCTGTCGTAATTTTTTTTCAATTCAAGCACCGATCATTACACGATGTGCACGAGTAGTAATCAATTACAATTTCGATGCGAACGGTACCCGGTATGAATGATTGTATAATGACCGCCAAGATGCTAAAACGTCGTTTTGCAATGTCCATTACTATCGCTTAACCGAGTCGTCACGATTTTTGTTTTTATTTTTCGAATCGCCACCGCAGTGCTCAGCGCTGAGCCATTCGCCGGTGTGTGTTTTCGATTGTAATTATTGTTATCAATTTATATCCGTGTGCCGCCGACCGACCGACGCGAATTAAATACAATGATAATTAAAAAATAACGTTTACCGAGTATACTCCAAAGTTGTCACACAGACCGAAATCCTAGACGCTGTGCACATCGTATACGTGAAAACAATATCGTTTGGTCGTCACTGCCGTCGGGTGTATCATATCACGCTCACTCGATTATACGTATATTATTACCGATCCTGACCAACGAACACCCCTTTCGGGTCTCGGGGGTTGACGTTGCGTTACGCGCTACTAGTGTAATTCGAACGGGTTCTCGTCGGCCGAGGAATTTGTCGCGTGACATTCGGTATGCGGACGACGACGTGCCCAGATCGTGTATACGTGTGCCGCCCGCGCGCGGCGTCCCTTCCATGTTATATTATACGACGACGTGCCGTTGGATCCCGTCCAAAGACCTCTAACCGAAAATCCTTCGACTCACGTGACGTGTTCTGCAAGTCTATATTCGGACGCCTTGACCTTAGCTGTGAAAATTCTACTCGATATATTACAATATTATTATTTATTTTCGACCAAGTCGGTGGTGGTGGCGGCGGCGGCGCGGCAATACTTTTGGATACTTGCCCGACGTAACTCGTTACGTATTGTGTCTGGTCTGGCGGCGCGGGCGAAATCGGGTGGGAGCGCAAACCTGTATAATATAAAACGCCCACAGCCACCACCGCCGTCGTCGTCGACTTTGCCGTCGTCGTGGTGGCAAACCTGCGCATTCGCGGTAACCGGTATATTATTATTATTATTATTATTATTATTAGAAGCGCGTTTAAAATAATATATTAACGCGAGTGTAAGTAATTATGACCGTCGTCGTGTAGACTGCTGTCGGACGAAACAATAATATTATAATGATAATATGCTCGGATGAACACTTGCACTATGCATGTCTTCTAATAATATGTTATTAATTTTTGTTTTTTTATAATGTTATCTGTGGTGTATACAATACAATCCGCCGGGGGTTTTTGTTGGGGAGAAAAAAATAAAATAGAAACGGATTGTTAATAAATTGTCGTGTGGTCCTGTGCAACGTGTTTCTCTCTCTGCACGCACCACCCCATGCTCCTTAGAGAGTATTGCAAAAGCGTATCGTGTGCGATTTTCACTGAATTTTCTCTCTCTTCTTTTCCGCAGATATTTGCGTCCAAGTCGGAGTTGCAACTTCACTCGCAGCTGCACGTGAAAGACGTGAAACCGTACAAGTGCCACCAGTGCAACAAGACGTTCGCCAACAGCTCGTACCTGAGCCAGCACACTCGCATCCACCTCGGCATCAAGCCGTACCGGTGCGACATCTGTCAGCGGAGGTTCACGCAGCTCAGCCACCTGCAGCAGCACATACGCACGCACACGGGCGACAAGCCCTACAAGTGCCGGCACCCGGGCTGCACCAAAGCGTTCTCGCAGCTCAGCAACCTGCAGTCGCACTCGCGGTGCCACCAGACGGACAAACCGTTCAAGTGCAACTCGTGCTACAAGTGCTTCCAGGACGAGCAGTCGCTGCTCGAGCACATACCCAAGCACAAGGAGTCCAAGCACCTGAAGACGCACATATGCCAGTACTGCGGCAAGTCGTACACGCAGGAGACGTACCTGTCCAAGCACATGCAGAAGCACGCGGAGCGCATGGACAAGCGGCCGCCGATCATCGGCATTCCGCGCGCGGCCCTGGAGAACGGCGCGTACTGGGGCAAGATGTCTCCGGACACGGCCAACAACCTGGTGGAGGCCATCAACCAGCAACAGCAGCAGCAGCAGCAGCAAGAGTGTATGCAGCCCGGTGGCGGCGGTTCGAACGGTACGTCGGCCGGCGGCGGCGGTCCCGCGGACCCGATGCGCGACTTGAACGCCGGCGGAGGACCGTCGAGC
Source organism: Stegophylla sp. TES_Ste_2020 (assembly GCA_025469315.1). Lineage (NCBI taxonomy): Eukaryota > Metazoa > Arthropoda > Insecta > Hemiptera > Aphididae > Stegophylla > Stegophylla sp. TES_Ste_2020. Next base: position 7,748 of record JAIPRM010010144.1, read on the forward strand.
ACGGGCGGCCCGGCCTCGGCCGCGTCCGCCGGCGACGACCAACAGCAACCGTCCAGGCACGCAGGCCATCTGCCGCCCGCACCATCTGATTACCTCTCGGACGCATCCGCCGCCCCGAAAACCAGCACCTCGGCGTTCACGCCCATCCAGTCGTTCGGGCTACCGTCACACCCGCCACCGCCGTCGCACCACCACCACCATCAGCACCACCAGCAGCACAATCCGCCGCCCATGTACCTGCCCTACAACCACTTGTCGTTCCCCGGTGCCAAGCAGCTGGGCGCCCACGGACACCAGCTGTCCCCGATGGCCGGCCCGATGGACATGAAGCCGCCCGGCGTCGGGTCCGTGCCGAACAGTTTCCCCAACCAACTGATCTCGCTGCACCACATACGCCAATACTCCAACCAGCCCAGCCCGTCGTCGCTAATGTCCGAGCACTTGTTGCACGGCATGAAGGACAAGGTGCAGTAGTAGTGTGCATGGACGTCACCGACGACGACGACGACGGTCCAGTGATTGGTGACCGCGACTCGTGCAGAGACGGCCGTTACCGAGGTCGCGGTGACGAGCGACATGCCCTCCTCCTCCTCCTCCACACTATATTATAAAGCGCAGCCACCCGCGGTACGTCACTAACGGAAGATGTTGTACGCGTCGGTGGTTTGTAATATTTTCACTATTATCATTATAATATTTACTATACGCGTTGACGTCTTATCACGGCTGCGAAGGATGATAAGACGCGCTATTGTAGGCCGACGATCGCCGACGGATCTTTTCGGCGATCTACTACACTGTTTATTATATAATTAATTATTATTATTATTATTATTATTATTATTATTATTATTATGATTATTATTATTCTAAAATTATTTTCAACGTCGTGATTTATTTATACTCAATTTATTATTTTTTACCCAACTTAATGTATAAATTATGTGTCTCGTCGTCGTCTCGATCCAATCCTTTAATTATTTTTTTATCCCCCTCGTTCATAGTTCTAATATAATTTTTGAAATTTATTGTTTTTTGAATTTAAGTTATGTTGTTAAGTTGTATATTCGAATCGAGTACGATTTTATTGTCCACCACCGCCGCCGTCGCCGTGTGATACGTGTACATATATATACGTATTTATTATGTATACTCGTATGTGTATATAGTGAGAAAGAGAGAGAGAGAGAGAGTGACGAGAAGAGAAAAAACCACTTTCGTTAATTTAGATTATCCTTTCTTTTTTTTTTTTCTCCTCGCTAAGGTTGTCTGTACTCAAGACTGATGTGTACATTATATTTAATAATTTTACTATTTGTATTATATTAATAAACAACTAACGGAATTCGGGCAGTAGAGTCGGATCGATGTAAAATACGTTAAAATAATATTGTATTGTACCTATATTTCTTATATTATATATTTTCATTATTATTATTATTATTTATGTTTTTTTTCCTCTGGAGGGCGTTAATAGTAGGGACACATAGAGGTCGGTCGCTTGGATCTCAGTAAAAATATTGTAGACGACGTATATTGTTTTTGAAAAACTTACTTGAGAATAAATCACTGAAGCAGTGTTTTACATTTCTTTTGTGATTGTTACCATTTGTAATAGTATAGTCATCGAGTCACGAAGGTAATTGACAAATTCCTAATTAAAAACTTAATTGTATAGGATACGTAAATTTTAATTTTAATAAGTTTGTAATTTTTATTTTTTAAGCTAATTAATTTATAAACGTTAATTTTTTAATTATTATTATATAATTTTTAATTCGTTTAATGCTCAATTTGTATTAAATTTTCGTTGTTCCGCTTTTAAACAAATTATGTAATTTTTTTTTTTTTATCATTGTGATGGTACGGTACTTAAGGATAACAAATATTTTTTTTTTTTTTTTGTTTTTGTTGAACTATTTTAATTTACGAATTGTACAAAAAACGAACATGGAAAAAGTGAAAAAAAAATATATAATAATAATAATAAATAAATAAAATATAATCCTTTGTAAAATTTTAGTTGAAAGTTATAATATTATAACGTGACTATAAAGTTTGTTATACAACACATTTCCGAAGGTCTTATATATTAAATATATATATTATGTGTATAAAAAATTTATATGCATAAGTTGTAAAATAATTTTTTTTTTTGAGGTTGATAAAAATATTCCAATAAAAAAATGTATTGAAAAAATTTCTTTTCTGTTATTATTTTTTTCGTTTGTTTCTACCTGTTTTCTCCGTTCTTATACACAATATTGTTTACCCTCATGTTTGACATTGTGCGGAGGGTTGCAAAACAAAACAAAAATATCGGTTTTTGGCGATTTTTCAAGTGTGTTTATAATTGAAAAAAACAATAATGGTTTAATATGGTCTTCATGGGTACCGAGCAGATTCAGTAATCTACTACGGATAAGTGTGCTATGAGAGACGATGAAAATGCTTCTGTCCTCTCGAACACTCGAAAATGCAATGTGTGAAATAAGGAAATCGTTTGTATTTATTATGAAATAATAATTTTCATTAATTCGTTCAAAATATCAAGGACCTATAACTACTGTAAACCAACTAATTACTCAAATTTAACATTAAAGTAAAGCATTTTTTATTTTTATTATTATTTTTTTTTTTATATAGAATTGTAATAGAATATGTTAAAAATATTTGAAAATGGCCCACGCACTAATTAAATTGGCCTACACTAAAGTCCTTGGAAAAATCTGAAATAGCGCTCTTAAAGTGGACGTTGTAACGTGCTAAGAAATTACAAATTTTTCCGATGGGGACATAAATTTTGATTAACTCGTTACTGTTTCACTAATAAATGGGAAAAACTATGACGGTATTGGAATGACAATAATATTTTCCAAATAAACGTGTCAGTCACGTGTTGGTGTTCAAGAAGTGACACAATCATTTAGCGCAATTACGTCTTGGCACGTGTTTGAAGTCGAAAAAGTTTTTTCCGAGTGTCGTGGCGGTTGACACTGCAGACAAATAGTGGCAACGTACGCGAAAAAAGTGCACGCGCACTTTACAATATCAGCTGTATTATCAATATTATATTTTGCTCACGGCCAGTGCAAAAATACCGCGTGCTCACGAAACAATAATAATAACAATCATTTCTAGACGTGGTGGTGGCCATAGGACTCGAAAGGAGAACACGAGGAAAGATCAACGCCGAAACACTGGACACCGACGCTAACGGCTAACCTTTTGAAAGTGGACAACTAATAAACTTTTTCGACAGTTTAATACTTACGCTATAACAAGTAACACGTGAACAAACAAGTATATATATATATATATATATATACGTACAAAACTGTGTTGTTTAGTTTTGACATTTTTTTGGGTAAAAGGCGTTAATATAAATTATATTAAACTGTATTTGGTGTCAAGTTTTTTTTCTAAATACAAATGCAAACGCATTAAAACGAATATGGGGGTTTTTTTTTAGGTTGGGTGAGATACTCGGGGGCTTGGCTTTGCGACACCTGTAAAAATCATCGATTTTGTCTCAGTTCTATCTGTGCCATCAGCACTCGTAAATACACCACTGAAATTAGTACATAGCCTAATAATAATAATAACCGTACGAGACCGCTTTACGATAATAACCGATCAGTAGTCTCCTCGAGACCCTTTTCCTGTGAAAAAATAACTAAATGCGTTTCTCTGTTGATCTTCTTTAAAATATTTATTTATTTCCCACGAAAAATGCAATAATATAATTATTGTGATAATACAGTACACAAGTTTCTCGTATATAATATAAATATATATATATATACTATATGTTTATAAACTGATCACGTGAAAGTGATTCAAAGCCGAATATAATAAACGAACGATAATAACGACAAAAGCTTGTCTTTTAATCCTAAAATAATTATAATGACACGAATGCAACCAGTTCATTAGCCGTCGATATTGTAAAACAATAACAGTGTTAATTGTATCCACAGCAGTTTCATTTTGTCGCCAAATGAAATAGTGACATTTTCTTATGATATATTTATGTCGTATATACGTCTGGTTGACCTGAAAGAATCTCTAAAATAGTTAGTCAACTTTTTTCTTTATAACCGTTTGAAGTTAGAATTTCGACGAAATTCGTTAGATTTACCTAAAATTACACACTTTAACTTACATAAAATAAAAATTGGTTTAACAGACTTTTTTGAAACTTGGTACATAGTTGAAAATTTTTATTATTGTAAATATTTTGTTACAATACAATTTTTTACGAACGAATAATTAAACATTTTACAGGGTTTTGATTGAGAAAAAAAAAATTTAGAAAGTATAGTCAAATTTTATTGTGTATTTTTAGTTAATACCCTAAAAGTTTGGTAAGTAATATTTTTTGCCATTTTACGTATCTTTCGACGCTGAACACGATGATGTGAATTAAAATGCACGTGCATCAATAGTTTTCTAATAATTAATTGTATTTTGTAAATTCAATACTTTCGGTTATTTTATTAAATACCTACTATTTTAACGGATTTCAACGGTGTTATTTTGGCGTTGTGTTTAAAGCGTCAGTGTTGATATGCGACGGTATCGTTGGGTTCGAATCTTACCTAGTAAACTGAATATTTTGCATTTTTATCAACAGTGACTGGACAGAACATTAGTAAATACTAATTATGTTATAGTGAATTAATGTTGATTTACGACAATTAAAGCCACTTTATATGATGTTTATTTATATTTTAATGTAATTTAAAATTATTAATTGAGTATTCATTAGTTGTATGCAGATAATAAAACATAGAAATGGATTATTCTGCTATTAAATAATTATAATTAGACATGCTGAATATAAAACTCATATTTATTGAGTTGATCTCCGTTTATAGATGTTTAATTAAAGAAATTATTCATCGTTTCTTCAAAAATGAACACCGCCACCACCAAGAGTATCTCGCCCGAGGAGCGAATAATATCGACGAACAGCAGTAGTGTAAATACTATATTTGCCCCCGTGCTAATATATATTTTAAAGTCGGCGCCCGTGTTCTAGCTTCTTCACTCTGTTCAGAATTAAAAATATATCGCATTAATTATGAATTAATGTTTACCAATTATTTTAACGATTGTATGTATGTAATTACGATGCAGTACATATTATTCAAATTTTTATGATTTAATTAAAAAATAATAATGTGGCAAAACTTGTATGGAATTTCAATAGTTTCAAGGTGGGCCCCTCGTGACCGGAACCCGTCATCGGCCGGATTTCTCGGGTGTAGGATTTAGTGTTGCACTGAATACATTTGGAATCATTGAAACACATTGTATTTAATTTACAGCCGCGGAAAAAAGCACGTCCGCCAGCATAAGACGCAACCGATATAATTAATTCGTTAACAATTCATACATTGTACGCAATTATATTGCTATATAATATAGTTATAGTAGCATAAAATATTGCTTTACTAAAAAAAAAAAAAAAAAAAAATGACTGGTTTTGAGCCACCGGATGTACTACGCACCATGGGTTTTCTTCGCTCTTCGACGGGAGATACTCTTGGTGGTTATGTTAAATTTTAACGAATCAATAAATTTTTCCTCGTTTGTAATAGATAGTACTGAACGGAGCGAAGAAGCTAGTATTTTTACAATGATGTTTAAGGTTTATTTATTTATTGTTTTTCTTTTTATTTATACAAGTTTTCGTAGTATTTTGTAGAAATACATATGTTAAAGTTTCAATCAGTAACTCTTTGAATCAGAATTTGCTTCAATTAGATTTTAATTAATTTTTGAAAAACTATTCAAAATTGACGAAAATTCCTTTAAAACTTTTTTTTATTAATCCAAACTTTATGAAAATTTAAGTATATTTAGACAGCAACGTGGAAAATATTTTTGTGAAAACCTGAAATTTTCGTTTTGGAAATGATTTCTTTAATATTTAACACATCCTCTCGAGTGTCCACCTGAGGAATGAAAAATACCCATGGTGCGAAGTATGCCAGGCTTTTTTTTTAGTTTTATTTTCAAATACTGAATACTAATAGTTTTATTTACTGGATCTTGTATTCTCTAATATACATAATATTGATGTGTCATCTGCCACTTACTCACTCGTACCATTAGATTATAATTACCATCCAGCCTTAGATATAACTTTGCCCGTTGTGTCAGTTGAATATATAGATTTTAAGGAACAGATTTATGATTTTAGGCACTGCGACTACAATTATATAAGAACACGTATAGCTACAGTCGATTGGAATGGTACTTTCAATAATCTATGTGTAAATA
>JAIPRM010010145.1:0-14036 GCA_025469315.1 Stegophylla sp. TES_Ste_2020
AACCATCATTTTTTGATCCGAATTTTATGAAAATTTAAACATAGATAGAAAATCCTATAAAAAAGATTTTGGCGCAAGAAAATTTTGAAAATGTGAAAAAAAATTTTGGACATTTTTTGAAAATTGTATTTTTTTTTATTATTAACTTCCTTCGTTCAGAATCGTTTTACTGAAGAAATTATTTATCGTTTCTTTAAAATTTAATACGCCCGTCTAGAGAATACCACCCGTCGTGCGAAGTATGTCCGGCTTTTTTTTATTGATATTGATTTTGTTATTTTTCAAAAATTATTTTAATGAATACAGAGTAAGGTAAACCTATCTTGAGAAAAAATTGTATTGAGTCCTCTATACATTGTAAATAGTAATTGCATTGCTCCAATGCCAATGTCTGTATTTTATTTTATTATTATTATTATTGAAAAATCACTTTTTTTACTGTTAATATGCTGTTTAACGAAATCTTTTAATTTTAAATATATTATTTAAATATATTGAATTATACTATACAGTAATTATATTATTAATAACACTAATAGGGTTAAAAGCAATTTTTGTTGTGTTTATTATAAAATAAATTTAAATTTACATTATTCATCATAATATTCGGTAATTTTAGTTAATTTTTTTAGAAAGGAGGTAGTGTGCTAGGGAATTTGTGTGGGGGAGGAGGGGCGAGTGGAAATCTGATGAGCTATTGCGTTGTTGATAATAATTCTTATTAGAATATACCCTGCCGTTTTCGAAAAGAAAAACTTCGAAATTTCGAATAATCCAGACACGAGAAAATTAATATCGATTCAATTTTTCGCCCATTTAGTTTCCGAACAATAATTGTAATATGCAAGTGATGCATTAAATCCCTCGGCTTTGATCGTTACGAATTACCGCTTTATATTATTATTAATATATTTTGTAATATTGCCAGCAGAAGTAACGTTTTTATTATTATTATTATTATTGTATTTTTTTTTTTTCATACAACTTCACCGCGCCCAGTGAATTATTTCGCAAACAACCGTTCCCGCGCGTTCATGGCATCGACTGTCAATACAATTTATTTTTTTATTTCTGTCCTATTATATATTATTTTGTTAAACGTATTATTGTGTGCGTGTGTGTGTGTATGTGTGTGTGTGTGTGTGTGTGTTTAATCGTATTTCCATTCCGTCCGCCCGTCCGACATTCCGACAGAATATATAATATACAGAGTAGTGCTCGTATACAAATCGACAAGATACAATTTAATTTCGCGTCGAGTGCAATCCCAATAATACACACACAGTGCACAGCACTCGACGGTTTAATACAAATTATATTATACACTAGTATATACTTCTTTTCAAATATTTGCGTGTTATTGATTTTATGTAAATCATTATTCAATACGTTCGTGTTTTGACATCGCATGACTTTAAATCCTATACAACAATAAACGCCGTCAGTTTGAATAATCCTATTGAATTTAAAAGACTCCGGGCCGTTCGTATAATATATAAGTAATAGTGTATATAAAAATACACCAGTACACCATTGTATGTGTGTGTGTGTGTGTGTGTGTGTGTGTTTCAAAATAGTTATTTTCATTTAAGAAGGTATGTGAGTGTTCATAGGCGGAACTAGAGTTTTAAATTTGAATGTGCCATCAAACTTTTGTCATTATTTTTCGTAATATAGAGGAAGTTCGAAAAACAAATTTACACGTTTTATGCATTTTTGTTCAGCCCATAAATTTTTTTCATAATAACACACTTCCATTCAACACTTGTCCACTGGCTAATAATCAAACCTATTATTGCGTGTAATATTTATCTAAATAATATATATAACATGTAAAAATAATTAGTTTAAATAACTTAATGTTTAATTTTTAGATTTTGGGTTGGTCTAAGAAGCTAATGGTTTCACAATAATTTTTATTTTTTCCCCTGTGAACACTTTTTCAGATAAGAAATAATTACCTATAAGTTTCATACAGTAACTTTTTGGATCAGAAATCACACCCAGATGGTTCTTTCAAAGAGTAATTTTTAAAATATTGTAATATAATTTCGGAACTTAAAAAAAAATTATCGAAAATTGAGTAAAACCGGCAAAATACGCCATAAACCCGATTTTCATAAAATCAATTTTATTGATTTTTCCTTAAAACTCCTCTGTTTCCTGTAAAATTTTATCTAATAAATTTTTAGTTTCTGAGTTAAGCGAAATAGCTCGTGTTTTTACACTGATGTTTATTTTTCCTTTTTTCTGAAAAAACAATTTTTCGTTTGGAAATATTGGTTCAAAAGTTTTGACCAGCATCTTTTTAAATCACAATCCACCTCTATATGATACTTTCGAGAGGTAATTTTTCGAAATTTCAACACAAAATTGATCAAAAACGTCTAGGAAACTAATTTTTTTTTAATCCAAACTTAATGAAAATTTAAATATAGGTAGTAAATGTTATGAAAATTATTTAGGCACAAGAAACTTTTGAAACACTTTTTTTCATCAATTTTTTTTTTCCTGTTCTCAGTCAAATTTCGAATATAAAACTGACTGAGTACAACATTTTTTTTTTTTGTTATAATATTAATAAACTTAGTAAAATTGTCTTATATAAGCTAAAGCTCAACTCAGAATCGTTTTAATGAAGAAATGTCAAATGATCTATCGTTTGATTAAAATTTAAAATGCCCACCTAATTTCAACCGAAGAGTGAAGAATTCCCATGGTGCGAAGTATGTCTGGGTGTTTATAACATTAGGGTGTGCCTTGGTACACCCGACACACCCCGTAGTTCCGCCTATGTGAGTGTTTTAGCCGTCCGCAGCGTCTACGTCACACATAATATTTTCTATTCTGAACTCTATATCAACTATTTTTTTTTTTCTTATAAAATATAACGAATGTATTCGCGTACTCGGTAAACACTTTTTAGAGGGTGAAAAAATTTCCATTCCACCCCGCCTCGTTTTCTCATCACTCACTCCGACTAATCGATCAGAAATCGAGAGACACACGGGAATTTTTATAAATATTTATTAAAATATGTGTTAACACGTAACGTTGTACCGTCCGTCAGAGATAAAGCCTAAAAAAAATATTATAATAATAATATTCAAAGCGTTTGTGCTTTATACACATTTTTAGCATAACACTGTCATTGAGATTATACAGCAAAGATTTTCGGATTAAACGCACAACGCATACTATACAAAATAATAATAATAATAATAATAATACGAAAGTATGGATATTTTTTTTTTCAATTTTATCTCACAGAACAAAAACGACTCCGCTCTCGTACTCGGTGAGTAAATTGACCGCGAAAATAATAATAATAATAATCAAAGCTCGTTTGTGGGCTAAAAACGCGATATTAATATTTAATATGCACTTAAGTGTGCAGTCGAAAACTTTGAAATACGTGTACATACTATTAAAACCTTTAAATGCGTAAAAAAAAATCTACATCATATTTAAAAAAAAAAAAAAAAAAAAAACTACAAATTATTATATGTAGAACTGGGACACCGGGACACCGGTGACATTCCGGGTAGTCTGATTGTGACCACTTAAAAAATAGGACTACAGAAAAAATTAGCCTGATAAAATACATATATTATAATGCTTAACTTAAAAAAAAAAAAAAAAAAAATTAAAACAAAAACTGTTCTAATCGAAGATACATCATACCGAGCTAATGGAGTTTTACAAAACTCAATGATTTAAGGTTAGATACAGAATGCCTACCAGGCATTGTTATTTTATTGGTTGTACTCGTTTTTTTGTTGTGTTGTCCTAATGTGTACATGTATAACAATAATATTGAATACTCTTTTATTGGCAAAAAAAAAAAAAACACTTGAATATTCATTAATACTTTAATTCATTTTATTTATAAATTTATATTATAAATGAAACACTGTTCATCTTTACCAATTAATTATAGTATTCGTTCTTTCCAATAATCACACATCGAAATATTTCTTCTGTTAATTTAAGCGTTAGGGATCCAATTAGAAAAAAAGACATACTTCGCATCATGAGTATTCGTTTCTTGAGTGGGATACTCTTGGTGGGTGTTAAAGTTTAAAAGAAATGTTAAATGAGTGTTCTTCAATAAAACGATTCTAAGCGGAGCATCAGTTAATTACAGACAACAAGAATTGTCAGTATATTATATTGAGCATGTATAACAACTTGTGTAACAACTTTTGTATAAGCACACAGGTATAAATTAGAAGTAAATAAAAGGAAGAAAAATGTGTCTTTTAAAAAATTTATAAAAATTTATCAGGAGACCAAACTTTATATAAAAACATTTTACCAAGTTTAGAAAAACAAATAAGGAATCATTTGTTGGAAAACAAGTTTAGTGTAATCTAAAATTTAAAAGTTTTGAAATAATTGAAAAATAAATCATCAACTTTACGTAAAAATTACCAGTTTCTTCCAATTTCTAACTTTAAATAGGTATAAAAACAAAAGTTGATCTACGATTTTCGAAATTTTTCTGTTTAATTAGACAAATGTGTGAATGAAGTTATGTTAAATTTTCCGTTTATTATATCAAAAATTCAACATTTTATTTGATAAAATTTAACAAAACACAAGGTAATTCAAAAATGGTCAGATTTTTTTTAAAAAAAATTTTCCCGTCTGTATTACACTATTGTGATAACATTTACAATAATGGATGAAAATTTAAAGTTTCTAATCCTATTTGTTTCGGAGTTATAGTGAAATTAATAAAACCGCTTTTACGCAAATCTCATTTACGGCATATTTTGCTGATTTCACTCGATTTTTCGACAGGTTTTCCTCGTTTTTGGAAAAAAATCACCTTTTAATAATTTGTTATTTAAAATATAATTAATTATATTACGTATACAAATAAAGAAAATTATCGTCGATGATATTTCGGAGGGCGTCCGGACCCCATGGATCCCCCATCCACAAATTGGATACGTCCCTACATAAAATCACACATAACAAGTTATAACCATGTAACGCAATTATAATTTCAAATATTTTGTTTTTTCTTACGGTTAGTGGTGGTTAATAGATGATAATAATAATATTATAATTTATAGATTGACTCTGGTTGGGCAACGTAAGCAGCATAATTATTACAAACACATTGGCAAATGTCCACCAGGAAAGCCACATTTTAAAATGTGTTTTTTTTTCCTGTGCTTGGTCGCCGTATATATTATAATATTCACACCAGTATGTAAGCCATAATCTCTGGGTTTGATAATCATATTAACGTACGGGTGGACAGGTCACTACTCTACGGACCTGAATCCCGGTGGTTTTTCTAGCTCCAATCCGTCTCAGCCAGTTAAGGTAGTTAAGTTAAGGTACCGATTTTTTTTTTTTTACATCGACCAATGTTGTGCTTGGTACCCATAGCACTTACCTACGTAAACATTTTTCAATTTCACAAACAAATTAACAAATAATTATTATATGAATTTCTGATACTTTATTTATTTGCATAAAATTTAAAAAAATTATATTTATATTAAATTTAAAGTACATTTCGATTCAAATTCGATAATAACAATAATAATAAGAAGAAAACAAGTACTATATAAGATAAAATTATGTAGATATGTATATAAATAAATATAATTAAAATAATAACAATTGTCAAAAAAAAAAAAGAAGAAGAAAGCATACATCATCATATAATACCTAACTATCTACAAATATAATGTAATATTTAAAATCGTAGAACAAATCGAATGAAGTAAGTAGTAATCAATACGATGTTGAAAAAAATACGACCTAATTTTTATTCCTTAGTATGATTATAAGCGAATATTTTAATTTACTTTTAACGGATTCATTTTAGATTCTGAGTAGAGCCAAGAAGCTAATGAATTTATAATGATGTTTATTTCTACTTTTTCCCCCGTTCTGTAAACACTTTTGCATGTAGAAACATTGATCCAAGAACTTCGATCAGCCACTTTTTGATTTAAACATCGATTGGCTCTAGATTTCAAAGGGTTTACACCTGTCGCCATTGTTGAACCCCCTACCCCTTCCAACCCCCTAGACCTTGGCGAAGTACATCCAAAATCTGTCCGGCTTTTGTTTATTTTTTACTTTCGTAATAAGAAATTTGTGTAACAATTATTATTTTGGTGCAAACGGGCTGTACCAAATTTAATATATTTTTTTTTTTTTTTATGGCATTAACGTGTAATTTCCCATTAAAATTGAATGAAAACGTGTCACTTTAAATCAAAAAATTACTTAATGAATAATTTTGCTCATTTTTGTGCACTTTCAGATCTCTAAATATGCAAAAGTACACAACGTATTGTATCATATTTTTCTGTACATTATAATAAAAATAATCATATTAATAAACACGATAATCACTATAGTGACCCAACCCAAAGTCCCTTTATGTATTACTTTCCGATACACATCGACAACACACACACCCCAAGAACCACTCATACTCTCTCTCTCTCTCTCTCTATTCGTTCATTGTTCATTATTAAACAATATAATTAATTTCACCGTAATATCCCTTTGTACTATAATTTCCCTTTCTTTTTATTTTTCATTTCTGTATTAAGGTGCGCACACACTGATGCGGTTGCGGGAGCGGGAGCGTTAAAATTGTACATTAATATTTAAACGCAAAATCGCATATGTCCACTGAAGCGAGAAATCGGGTCCGGTAAAATATGGCAACGCGGTTTTTTCAAAAACCGCAGCATGTTCTAATTTACCGCTCCCGCAGACCGGTACAATTTATTATACACTATGATTTTATATTATATTTTAATAAAAATTATACTATAATGAATATATGTAATATTGTGTAACTAAAAATCGAACTTTTAAATAAATATATATCAATTTGTTGTATTAAAGGTGCATCTGTGTACTTGTATATAATTATTAAATATATTAAAATAAATTACTAGAATAAAGCCATTATTTTTAAGTTTCCTACACGTCATGTCCTACAGTATCTACTGTCATAAATTATGTTTTCGATAATTTTATAGCAATTTAGATTTAACTCACTAATATTATCAAAAGTAATAAAGATGAGTACCTATACTAAGAATACTATTAATATATATTATAATAATTAAATATGCGTCACCACAGACCAAATTAACTTATTCCCAGTGAATCAAATTATATAATATCTATCTATTGTATAGATTTAAATTTATTAAATAAGTACATTATTACAATTAAAATACTATTATAATAATTATATAATATTATATACTATTATAATATTAATACTATTATAATACCGCTCCCGCTCCCACTCCCGCAACCGCAGCAGTGTGGCGTACCTTTACAATATCAGCGCGGCGCCCGTCATTAAATGCAACATTATTATATCACTTAAACTAATTAATACTCTCCATATTAATACTCCTCCATCGAAAGCCAAAATAATATCGATATAAAAGTTAATAATTATTATAATAATGATTGCGGATTATTTAGGTGAAATAGGATTCAGCAGAATTCTTCTAACCTTATTTTTGACGAATACGATTGCGCGCGTTTTTACAGTTAAACGATTATGTTCTATTATCGCGCAGCATTACCATTTAGACTACTTAGGTAAAATCCTCGATTTATAAACTATTTCTTTTGAAATATGACAGCCCCATAGTATTCAAAAAGCTGTATTCATTACTTTCGTCAACAAGGATTAAAAATATGTTCCAAGTCTGCGTCTGGAATCTATATACTGCTACTTAGCAAAAGTATTTACAAAGTAATATAAAATAAATTATTATAATCTTTATTGTTAATAAATTAAATATTTTTTTCCAAAAAATGTTTATATCATAATAATTTTGATAATTTTTTAGTAGATAATTTATATACAGGTTGATTCATTAAACATATTCACTCCCTTATTGGCTTTAGATTTTTTTCGTTCATGTCACCTTAAAGATCCCCTATGGAGATGCAAACTTTTAGATTCTGAACGAAGTGAAGAAGCTGGTGTTTTTACAATGATATTTTTTTTTTTTTCTATGAATACATTTTTGTATGGATCTACTAGTCCCAAAGTCTCGATCAGTAACTTTTTGAAACCGCACCCTCTGAAATAAAAGTCTGCGCACGCCTATGAATATTCCGATCAATTAGAATATGTACATAAATAATAAAATACATAAAAACGACAATTTATTAATCAAATGACTTATTATACATTATATTACATATAATAATATTATAATTTTTGCGAGGCAATTCGATGCGATTCGACGGCCCGTGTCGGTACTGCGCTCGCAACGAACAAAACGGTCTGGGACTTTTCTTTGGCGGCCACGCGGTTTCCTCCGTAGAATGGTGTAAAAAGCTGCTGGGACAACGGAACTGGTGGGTATTGATGGGTATTTTGGGGCAAACGGACTACATTTTTGTTAAAAGGGTTTTTTTTGGCGCAAACGGGACATGCACGCCGCCGTGAGTCTGGGGACTCGCGAAATTCGGCCACCGGTCAAACTCCTCGGTCCGCCGGAAGGTTGATAGCTTCATTTTTTTTACAATCACTGTGAACACATTTTATAAATTAATATCATTAGTTAATGTAATAAGCATTCACACACAGCCGCAGTATTGGGTTCATAAAATTGACGTACCTGTACTTCTTCTACAACTTGATCAACGCTAGCATGTCTTTGGGACCGACAATCCGGATGGTAAACTCAACCGGTACCTGATAATGGTCCAGCAACTCTTGCACATTCCTCTCCACCATCTCCGCGTATTTTCTGTGCTCTTTGAACACGGTTCCAGTGACCGCCACCACGATCGGTTCGCCTGCAAGACGACCGTTCCAGCCACTCCAGATGCTCCAGCAACAGCCTTGCGTTAAATTCATCAGCATGGCCGCCAAAGGGGTGGAAACCAATAATGCGGATCGCGTGACGACGGACTCACACCTCGTTCTAAAGTACTCGCAGTCCTCGTCGTTCGCGTCACACACCTGCATCGCGGTCTCCAGCACTTGGCGACACGCCGTGTACGATGAACCCTTAGTGTCTCTCAGCGCTAGGCACAGGTGTTCCGCGTTCAGACTGTACTTGGACAACATGGCCGGCGTCACATTGCCGTTGAACAAGAGACCGGATTCGGTGGTATCCAGCAACTCGTGACGCACCAACTCGCCCATGTACATACCTGCGGGCAAGGAGAGGAAGTGTTATATTTGGACATTTTTCGTTTTTATTTATTCACAGTGTTGGAAAATATCCAGATAAAAATGTATAATCATATTACAGGGGTGGTTCGCGAGCCGCATGCGGCTCTTGTCGAAGTCGCATGTGGCTCTAGTTCTATTTTCGAAAACAATAATAATCTTATTTAATAATATAATATTTTTTTTTTTTTTTATTAATCACAATTTTAAATTTTAAACTATGGCTAATAGCTAATATTGGTTAAGTGTAGAAAGTTTTAATTTGTATTAACGTTGTAAATAACTGTTTTGGAATAAAGTTAAACATATTATATTATTGATGAGTTAATATATTTTTTTTGTATCTTTTATTTCCATGAGTTTCTGATCATGAACTAATTGGCCCAAAAGTGAATCTTGATTAAATTTTTGGTGGGTTGCGTTAAATTTTAGTTTATGAGTGAAGTAAAAAAGCTAGTTTTTTTGAAAATGATGTTTATTTTTTTCGGTATGGTACTTATGGGTGTTTATTATTAAAAATTTGAGAAAAACAGCCCTATTAAACAAAAATGCAATTGAAACTTTATATAAATTTAAATATAGACTGATGAAAAATATTTTTGGGAAAGCCATTTTTTTTAAGTGAAAAATCTTTATGGTGTGAAGTATATCTGACTTTTTATAAGATTTACATTTTTTTTTTTTTTTTTTTTTAATATTAATTTAATCGTTTATACTTTTAAAATGTTTATCACGCATATTTTTTGTAATAAATAAATTAATAATTAGAGTTATTTAACAGTTGTACATAATATTATTCGATAAAAATTTTAATACAGAATGCTTTTTTTTATTCGAGCAAAAAAAGGACATTTGGTTATATTGTTGTGAGTCGCGCCAAAATTGAAAAAATCACCAAAATGGATCGTATGAAAAAAAAGTTTGGGAACCTCTACCTCATATTTATTATAAAATTTCGTACCGAATACGTCTACTAACGTAGTATAATATTATTAGGTATATATCGATTTCGCTGCGTTTCGAACGTCTGAAGAACTCACCTGAGACCATTTTTTCGAAAATCCGCTCGCCCGGCCGCCGGGACTGCATGTCCAGCCACCAATCGTACTTGGTCCTCAAGAAGTCCAATTCGCCGTCATCGCCTAGGACCCTGGCCAGCTCCGGGTGGACCACGCATCTGCTGTGGCTGTCCACGGCGCAACAGCCGAACCCGTCGTCCACGATCACGCTGACCGCGGTGGCCGACTCCGCGGCCATGCTGTTCAGCAACACGACCGTCGCGTCGTTCAACACGGTCACCGGGCCCGCGGCCAGTCCAACCCGGTCCAGGGACGCTTGCATCTCGGCCGCCACGTCGCGGCCCAAGAAATCCGTGCAGTCGAACTCCTTGGTCCACCGATGCAGCCTCTTCTCCGGTCCCGCGGACACGGGAAAACCGAACGTGAACACCACCGGCAGTCTGTGGACGCTCGCGCCCCGTCCGTCCGCGAACGCTTTCAGGCGCCCGGCCACGTGGTCGAACAGCTCGCAGCCCGGGCCGGTGAGCAGCCCGTCCGGCAGCGGGTGCGTCTCGGACAGGAGTTTCGCGGTGTAACCGCGCTTGCGGTCCCCACAGACGTAGGCCAGCTCCGTTTGAAAGCGCGTACGGCCGGTCAGGTCCAGGCCCAGGCCCAGGAACCGGAAGTCGGGCGTGTCCGGGGTCGGCGCGGGCCCGCCGTTCGCGTCCGCTGCGCCGCGCCACCAGCTCCGCAGTGCCAGCAGCGTTTTACTACGCCATTCTACGGGGAGAAACCGCGCGACCGGCAGCGTCTCCCGGCACGGAGTCGCGGCGATGGCGGCGGTCATGAGCCTCGTGGCGGCGGTCGTGAGCCTCGTGGCGGTCGTGAGCCTCGTGGCGGCCGTGAGCCTCGCGGCGGCGGCGGCGGCGGTCACGCGTTGGCCCCGCGGCGGCTGAGTCAACGGTTTTTTCGACGAGTGGCCGCCAAAGAAGTCGCGAACCGTTGTGTTCGTTGCGCGCGCAGCACGGACGCGGGCCGCCGAATCGCATCGAATTACGTCGCGTAATAAATTGCGAGCCATAGTGATGTAGTATTTCATTACTGCGTTCGAATAATAATAATTATTGTTAAAAAATATATTATAATAATAATAAAATCGAATATTTTTATATTTTCTTCCGTCGGAAAGATCGAACAATTGTAAAACAATAATGAATTATAAATGTTTGTTTATTTCGAAAACTTTCATAACTACAGCTAAAACCGATGATTTTATTATTGTTTGTTTCGTGTTACATAATATTTTCTATTTGGCCGTATACTCTCATAGGCGAAACAAAAGTTTTACTATTTTATTTTTCTCGTACAAATGGATCTTGACAAACAAATTTACCCGCTCTGTGCGTACTGTACGTTTTCTGTGATTGATCATTGCGCACGGACGCATATCGGCTGCAACGAAATCAGTCGCCATTTTATTAGAAGTTTGATGCTGTATTTTGTGAGTTTTTAACTAATACAAATATTTGAATTATTGAGATATTATTCGCTGAAAATTTAAGGTATTTCTATGTGGATATATTCACTGTATAGAGTGATTTTTTAAGCATCCCTCCTCCCTTTTTTTATAGTCATAACAGTGCAAAAATGTATTTTTTTTTTCGAAATTTTCAAGTTACTATAAAAACTATAGCAACCCCCCATTTTAACTGTGGAATTTTATTTGGATAATTTTTCTGTGAATTTTGATGTATTCAAATAAAAACACAAATAAGTACGAGTAATTTTTTAATAACTTAATTTTAAGTATAAAATTATTATCTTGAGCACATATTTGGTAACCAATGTATTTCTTAGTTATGATGAATCTATAATTATAACAGCTAATAAATTCAAAAAAATCTAATTGATTCACAATTTTAAAATATAATCTTGTACACAACTCTGAACATTTTTACCAAATACTTCTGATTGAAAGAGTCGAAAGTGTAGATTTGTAATAATTACGAACGTAAGTAACATAGTTTTGACAGTAACAGCATTCCAAAAAAAAAATCTATACTTTTGAATTTTTACTTCCAAAAAAAGGTGGATTACGCTTAAAAAATCTTCCTGTACATGAGCCAGAAATAATCTCGTGATAACTGCGAGTTAACTTATAACCGTTTTAAGTTAAAATTTGTATGAAACTGGTATAATTTTCAGATAAAAATCGTACAAATGATTAATTTAATGAAAAAAAAAATAGTTATCAAAAAACGTTTCATTCTGAGTAATTATTAGTTTTGTTAAAATCAATAGAGGCTATTATTGGATATTTAACAAACTATATATATATATATATATTTATGAATTATTATCGTTTCAGACTATAACCGAAACGAAGAATGTATTTATTTACAAGATTTTTTCTTTTTTGCATTTCCTTTTTTACATTCCAAGTGGAACGAACAAACTAGTGGTTTATGGGAACACAACACAATACAATACCTACACGAATACAATACGTATAATAATATATGTTTCTCATAGAAAATTCCGACGGGATGGTATTACAGGGTGACCGAATTTATAAAAAGGAAAAACATGACAAACGAGTCTCCCTCAAATGTATTAATAATTTTAGATTCTGAGTATTAATATTTCAAGATATCTTTACAATACTCTGCAATTGAAATTATTTTTAATCAAAGTTTTATTTAAACGTTTGATTGCATTCATTTGTGTTGCGTCTCTAATCAAATCGATTAAAATATGCTGACTCTTATTGCAGGATTGATGCCGCTTGCTCATCGTTTTTCGTACTACAATATTTTTATTGTAATAAATTAAAATTGCGCTTTTTGTAATTTTGATTCCGTCAGCAGAAAATCTTAAAAATAAAAACAAAAAAAAGGAATATTTTCGATATTATTTTTAAATTGCTTTGATGGCAGGCACGAGAAATCAATTTTTTTCTACTGCCAATAATATATTTATAAAATATATTTCAGGTTCAAAAAAAACAAAGCCGTACATACTCCACACCGTAGGTATTTTTCGCTACTCGGGTGAGATTTCGAGAGAATGTTAAATTTTTAAAGAAATAATATAAAATTTCTTTTATAAAACGATTCTGAATGGAGCTTCAGTTTACAACCGTCAACCAAACCGTTTTGACTTAAAAATAATAAAGCTTTTTATATTATAATACAAATTATTTTGCGTACACTCAGTTTTATATCCAACTGTTAACTGAGAACAGGAAAAATATTAAATGACAAAAATATGTTAGAAAAGAATTTTCAAAATTTTTTTTCACATTTTCAACATTTCCTCGCACTAAAATATTTATATTTTATTTTTCATAAAGTTTGGATTAAATATGATAGTTTCTAAAGGGTTTTATCATCTAGAGGCAAAATGTGATTCAAAAGACTGCTGGTCGAAACTTTTAGACAAGTATTCCTACACAAAAAAATAAAAAATAAATAAACATCGTTGTCAAAGCACCGGCTTCTTGACACCACTCAAAATGTAAAAAAAAATATGTCACCACAAATATTTAGTTTGATGATAAAAATTGCTCAAAAAAAAGTAATTTTAATTATTTATGTATTAAGTATTCTTATAAACTAGGTAATCTAGTATTCTTGGCATATTCATGTTTTTAGAGCCCTAGTCATCATCATTAAAAATAATTAAGTTGCGTTCAGAATTCACTGCCTATAATAAATAATAAAAAGCCGGACATACTTCGCACGATGGGTGTACTTCGCACGACGGGTGGTATTCTCTTGACGGGCGTATTAAATTTTAAAGAAACGATAAATCATTTCTTCAGTAAAACGATTCTG
>JAIPRM010010146.1:0-14036 GCA_025469315.1 Stegophylla sp. TES_Ste_2020
GCCCATGGTTTTTTTTTTCTTACATAAATTGGTAGTTTTGTAACTTTTAATTTTTAACAATTTTATGTTTCTTTTAAAGCTTCTCAATTTACGAATTCACGATAAGTAATAACCTTATGACAGCCTAAACTGAATCATATAAATATATACAATCTAATTCTTAACTAGACTTGCATTTATGAATTATTATTTTCAATAAATTCAAATTTTAATGGAATTTCTGTTCTAGTCCTTTTTCTTTTTTTTTCTCGATATGATCTAAGGAATACTTATCATCTCTACACAATATATAACCTTATGACAGCCTAAACTGAATCATATAAATATATACAATCTAATTCTTAACTAGACTTGCATTTATGAATTATTATTTTCAATAAATTCAAATTTTAATGGAATTTCTGTTCTATTCCTTTTTCTTTTTTTTTCTCGAGATGATCCAAGGAATACTTATCATCTCTACACAAGAATAATAATATCGACCTGATTGAATAGTAAGTATTTTAGGTATAGAATATTTTGTAAAGATCATCAAAATTATTCACATCTATTTGAATTAATTATATGAGAACTGTATTAAGTTATTTTTAATTACAAATAATTTTTTGGTATATATTAGGTACTAGAAAATTGATATCATAGTCAGATTGTGAAGCTTCTATCAGGAAAATCACATCTTTACTGTTGTAATCGACTGGTTCATAAAGTTTCAATTCTCAATACGAAATAATTATAACATCTGCAGATATCAGGAAAAAAAATATATTTCATAATTTCATCGAAATATTTCACGAAGAGTGAAATTTTCAATTTTGAAATATTTCACCTGAAGTATTTCAAGTGAAATATTTAAAATTGAGAACCCTACATGTGATGTCTTGGTATTACTCAATTTTGAATTACAATGTTATATTATTGATACTGAACGAAGTGAAGAAGCTAGTGTTTTAACAATGATGATTATTTTATTTTTATTTATTTTTTTATTTTTTTTATTTTGCTTTTTCTTCTTCTGTGTACAACTTTTCGTATGGAAATACTTGTCCAAAAGTTTCGATCAATAACTTTTTGAAACCGGATTTGCCTCTTGATGGTACTTTAGAGAAGTCATTTTTTGAATTTCTCAATTCTTCAATTTTTTTTTTGGAAAAAAATTCCCAAAATTTGACAAAAACCACTCGGAAACCATCATTTTTTGATCCGAACTATATGAAAATTTAAACATAGATAGAAAATAATATAAAAAAGATTTTGGAGCAAGAAAATTTTGGAAATGTGAAAAAAAAAATTTGGACATTTTCTAACTTTTTTTTCTCGTTTATTTTTTATATTATAACTTTCTTTGTTCAGAATCGTTTTATTGAAGAAGTGATTTATCGTTACTTTAAAATTCAATATACCAGTCAAGAGAATCCCACCCGACGGTCGAAGAACACCCAACGTGCGAAGTATGTCTGGCTTTTTAATTTTACGGAAATTCCGGTAATTGCATATTTTGCCGTTTTTTGTCAATTTATCAACAGTTTTTTTCCCATTTTTGAAAAAGTATTGAGAAATTGGAAAAATGACCTCTCTAAAGTACCATCTGGGTACGATTCTGGTTCTATAGAGATAGTGGAAATTTTTGGACAAGTATTTCTATACGAAAAAGTGTTTCCAGAAAGAGAAAAAAAAATAAACATCATTGTAAAAACATAAGCTTCTTCGCTTCGTTCAGAATCTAAATTTTTAATATAACACACTTAAAAAATTTTAAAAAACCAGACGTACATCGTACCATTAATATTCATCGCTCCCCAGGTGGGATGCTCTAGGTGGATGTACTGAACTTTAAACAATCAATAAATAATTTCTTCAATAAGACGATTCTGAGTAGAGCTTCCGTTTATTCAAAACAATTTTATATAAAAATGATCAAGTTAGTTATTATAAATAAAAATTTTTTTTTACTCAGCCAGTTTTATATTTCACTATTAACTGAAGACAAGAAAAGAGTGTTGATTGTTGAAAAAATTTTCTTCCGCCAAAATATTTCTCATATTATCGTCAATTTATATTTGAATTTTCATTAAGTTTGATTAAAAAAAGATAGTTTCCGAGGCATTTTTATCATAATTTGAGTAGTTATTCCTAATTTTGAAGTAAATTATTGTGAATTTTGAAAAAATACTTCTCAACAGTATTATTTAGAGACAGAAAATGATTAAGAAAATTGTTAGTCGATACTTTTGGACAAATATTTCTATACGAAAAAGCGTTTGCAGAAAAACAAGAAAATCATTGTAAAAATGCTATCTAGCTTCTTCGCTCGTACGTGAAAGTGTATAAATTTATGTAAAACTAACGAATTTCATCAAAATTTTAACTTCAAACGGTTATAAAGATCATATTAAATTTTTAAGTCTTAATTATATATTTAATTATATAATGTACATTATAAAATAAATTTACCGAAGAAATAAATATATAATATTAATGATATTGGGAAGTCTGTTATCGTTTTTAAATTTATACACTTATTGAAACTGTAGATTAAATACATTTTTAGATTCTGAACGAAATGAAGAATCTAGTGTTTTTACAATGATGGTTATTTTTTTTTTATTTTTTTTTTCTGTGCACAACTTTTCGTATGAAAATATTTGTCCAAAAGTTTCGATCAATAACTTTTTGAAACTGGATTTACCTCTACATTGTACTTTAGAAAAAAATTTTGACAAGGTGAAAAAAAAATTTTGGAAATTTTTCTAACATTTTTTTTCTCATTTATTTTTTATATTATTAACTTCACTCGTTCAGAATCGTTTTATTGAAGAAATGATTTATCGTTTCTTTAAAATTGAATACACCCGTCAAGAGAATCCCACCCGTCATACGAAGTATGCCCGGCTTTTTAATGTTTTGGATATTGAGGTACATTAAGTACTTTTTTCAGATTTTTTTTTCATGTTAACTAGTTACAATTAATTTTATTGATTACCTACATTGTATATTTTTGTAATACATTTGTACTTTGTCTAAGCATATAGTTAAATAATGATTAATGATTTAAATATTTAATTTTATAATGCAGTTTTACTCTTTTTAGATTAAATTATGGTAATAATATGCACATATTTTATTTTCTTTAAAATTGTATATTATATGATTTACCTCTCTCTCTGTCTTTCCTCTATGCATACTAAACATAAAACAGTTGATAGTGAATAATAATTAATATCAGTGCATAATCAAATATAAACGAATAAATTACAATACATACATAACTCTAAACATAGTGTAGATAAAATTGTAAATAATAAAAAATATAAACAGTAATAAATAAATGTTTGAAGTTGTTTTTTGAGACTAAATCCCCCAAAAATCAAATCCCAAGTCCATCTATGATCGTTATTGCATTGAAAAATGTAATAACTAACATAGATCAAGTCGATGAGAAATCCGAGATATATCTAAACGTATCTGGTTTTTAAACTAGAAAACAGTTGTACTTTGTACAAGTATATTTATGAGTAATTGCCATACGTATTTGGATATCGCACTATACAGAATACATAAAATGGCTTCATGTGTACCTATTTCTTCAATACAACCCGAAAAAATTTGATTTTAATAGTAGACAAATGTATTACAATTACAAAGATACTTTTTTTTTTTTTTTTATATATATAATGTGATCAAAAGTTAAGATAGTTACAAAATTAAAAATAATTTTCAATTTATACGTTCAGTTATTTAATCTGTTGAAATTTTGAAATGTCAGGATTATAAACGTCAGGATTCTTTGTGTCGAGATTTTGAACGAATCCCGTTACAAATGTATCCGGACAACCAATAATTTGATTGAAGTTCATTTTGTTGTCCTTGTCTATAGTGTTTGTCATTATGTATTAATATGAATATATTGCATTAGAACACAAAATTTCTTTTTTCGTAAAAACGATTTAATGAACTAACAGAAAATATTTATACAACAATAATTTTCTTCGTCGCCAATTTGTTGAATAGTATCAATATGAACAATATCTCAAACTTTGTTTTAATATATTCTTCTATTTATGACAGTGTAAAACGAAATCATGTAATAATATTATTAAATTTGTGTGCAAGATACCAACCGGTAGACAGTTCCCACCGATTGTAATATAATAATGTTAAGATAAGTAATTATACTTAATATTGTTATATAGACATACAGTGTATGTTGAACAAAATAATGCTTTATATTTAACCAATAAATACCTGGTGGTAGGGACGGAACTGGTAAAGGTCTTTCTTTGATAGTAGGTTCAATTTTATTATATTTGACTTCAGGGGGCTTTCAAGTGTTAGTTGCGCCCAGTGGCGCACACAGGATATTTTTTTGGGCAGGGTTATTAAAAATTTTTTGAATCAACCACTTTATACCATTATGAACTACATAAATTACAGATGACTATCAGCTGTTGGATTGCTAAACCACTGTAACAGCTAGTTAACCCCTAGAATAAAACAGTATATTTTTAGTAAAATAGAACAAATTTATTTACCACCTACGAAAAATTACAAATTTTTTAGAGCCCAAGGTAAATCAAAATTTTAAAACGATATCACGCATCACAATTAGAGGAAATCGTTTGTTTTTTATGCTTTGAAAATGGTTTCTCTCATAATTACAGTAAAACTAAAGTATAATGAGGTCGTACAGCGTCATAACGCTTCGTAAATCACAAATATTCCTCAATTTGACATAAAAACCTAACTTGAAATTAAAATTTTTAAAGGAAAATTAATTTTCATATTTTTTTCAAATTAGATACCAATTTATATATGACTACCGCACAAAACGATTTACATACTGTTGTTTTCAGAATCAAAAAATAAATTATAATTTAGAATAAAAACAAAATTGAAATTGGAGAGATGGGTGGTAAAAAGGATTTAAAACAAGTTAACCACAGTATCCAGGTAATTGAAATCCTGATTTTTTAACATAATGTGTAAAGGCACATTAAATTATGAAAAAATGTTCTGAAAACAGATTAGCTTACACACAAACGTTATTAATACAATAATACACGTAATATAAACGCAATACTAAATAATAAAAAATCGGGAGGGGTTATAACCCCTTAACCCCCCTCTGGGTGCGCCACTAATGTCACCCCTCCTCTTCCCTTCCTTGTAGTGGTCGCAGAAACAACAGAGTACGAAGTACAATTATTATGGTAGGTATACATTTTAAATATAATACATATTATTTTATTTTTACAATTATTACGCTTAAGATGGGCAGGAATTTCCACATTACTTTTCTTTTAGATCTGACACAGGTCAGTAGAATTAGCATAGTCACGTGTCATTTCAGCTGAATATTCGTACCATTTGTACCCAACAACAACTAAAACGAGTACTCGAGTATTGTTTCGAAAATAAGAGCAGATGTAATTTTAATGATCGTTAATATAAGCAAAACAATACAATGGTTTTGAATGAGTTTTAAGTTCCATATATTTGAAATACACACAATGTTTACATCATAACATTATAGTATAAGAAACAATGAATACAGGACTGCTTTTAAGACTAGTGGTGGAGGGTGGTGAAATCAGTTTGATTTTTAAGGATGTCAATATTTTAGTGGCGGGGGTGTATACAAATTTATTACAAGCGTCAAAATATTTTCTAATTTATTATTAAGGTAAAATTAAACTTATCAGAATCATAAATACTCCTTTAGGTTTATTTTCATAATATACAATTGATTGTAAAATTATTGTATTTGATTTTCAACGACTCGAATAATCTTAACACTATTTCGTTCATAAACTTTAATATTTTTTAGATAATTATTATTATTTAAATAGTGATTTAATTTTTAAATAAATAAAATTAGAGTTTGGTGTAAAAAATAAATCAATTATGTATTTATGTATATGTCATATAATTTACTCTGGAAATCAATAAGATTTGCAAATTAGATACTTATGTAAAAATAATACAATGTGAAACTTATTTTTATGATTTAAAACGAAATTGGAATAATAGCTTCTGGTACTAAAAATAAAGGGTGACTAGAGGAGAAATAAAATTTAAGGGAAAATGAAGAGCTGTCACCTTTAATTATCGCTAATTGGCAAGAGGGTTAGGACAGAATTAATAACATTTAAAATGTGAGAAAATCATAAATGCAGCCCAGATAGTTCAATAATATGTTTAATATGTATAAATATAAAATATATCACAATTATTGTGACATTATGACAAATATTTTATTATTATTATTATTTTATAAACAACAAATTACAAAGAGAAGCAATTTTTTCGTACAAGATTTTATCGAAAAAACATAGAGACCCGGAAATGTATATTTAATCATCAAATTTTTTAATTACAATACTTCTAATGTTGATCAGTTGGACACAATATTGCTGTTGGTTCAAAATGACATATTAATTATCCAAATCTTACACGTGAGTGACTTTTGCTTTGAAACACAGATCTCCATAAAAATGACGAACAATCACATTTGCCAATCACACTGAAAATATATAAAAATATTTTAAAATAAGGAGACTTGTCAATTCATATAAAATTGAAAGTTTAGGTGAAAAATTCAATAAGTGTGTCGAACTGCTATTCCACGTTATTAAGTATAAGTTTAGTTATTAACAGGATAACAATAATTGTTATTAAATTTTTTTTTTTTAATATTCATTATATTATTTTAGTGATATAGTCGAAAAGCATGGTATGAATAATAAATTGTGACAAAAATTAGCAAACGTTTACCTCAACGGTTCTATCTTTTGGCCACTTTGCAATGTATTTGCACTACGATCAACATTGTAAATATTTTAATTCACAAGAAAGTCTGGTAATCTGTAGATGTTGATGGGCAATTATTTTTCACCAGATGAAGTGATTCATTGTCATCATGAATATTTATAACGTTAGGATCAATGATGAGGTGACGTAACCTAAAATCATATATACAAAAATTATTTCTGTATCACGATTGAATTTGTATATTTTTTTAAGTACATACGTATATTTATCCTTAACAAGTTCAAATTCGTTTTTCAATTTGTCCACCAACTCCGTCTCCAAAAATGAATACGAAGCTTTTTTAAGCTTTCTTTCCATAACTCTATAAACAAGTTTACGTAATTAATAAATAAATTATTTATTTATATCACCTAGTAATTATGTAACACCTGAGATCGCATTATATAATACAATTCAGCTCAAACGACCCCCAACACAGTATTGGTTCCCAAACACCTCCCATTTTACAATCCCATCACTTCAGTCATTTCTCAAATAGCAAACGTTTTCAACAACACAAATTTCTCTTCAATTAATGCAGACTTAGAAATAACTCAAAAGAATTGTGATTAAAATATATATTGGTGGTTTTCAATGTTATATAAAAGTAAACATACCAATACAGGATTGTTACGCACCTGGAAAACCTGGAAAATCAGAAAATATAAGGGAATTTCTGAATGCTTAAAAAAGCAATGAAAATGATTCTGGAATTCTATTTTTAAGTGCTTTAAACTAAGTATATGGCACAACATTGACATTTATTAGATTCTGTGTGGAGTGAAGAAGCTAGTGTTTTTACAGTGATATTTATTTCTTTTTTCTAACAGAGTCAATGTGAACTGGAAGTGTAAAAAATAAAAATAAAATGAAATAATTATGTGCTTTATAATTTTTATGCGAAATTGTTTTGAATGAACTGAAGCTCCGTTCAGAATTATTTTATTGAAGAGATAATTATTGTTTCTTTAAAATGCAATACTCTTGCCGAAGAAGCGAAGTATGTTTGGCTTTTTAAATTACAAAATAGGCCAATTAGAACATTTTGTGTTATAGGCAGTAAATAAACGTCGATCAGGATATTATTTAAAAAATTAAATAATAAAATATAAGTTACATTTTAATACCAACTTGAATTACAATTTATTGTTATTTTTTAACTATAATATAATTTCAGGGAAAATCGCTAATTTCCCTAGAAAAAACCTGGAAATATCTGGGAAATTTAAAAATCAATGTATGTAACAACCCTGCAATAGTTTAGAAATGAAAAAACAACACAAAATCATTAGTACAAATAGTTGGGTTATTATTGTTCATTAATATTGCCTGTGTTAAAATTGAAGGTCCCTTATCCAAATATAAAGCCTTAATAAAAATATAACATTTTTATTACCATCAAACAGATTGAAAATATCCAGTGTAATTATTAAACGTACTCATTAAAGATAATGGTGTGGTTTACATAACATACCGTTTTCGTGTAATCTTACAAAAATTTCATCCATCTCCTCGTTCAGAAAATTTCAGAGTGATTAATTTTTCATTCCATTCTCCTTCCATATTGTATCACTTGTTCGATGCATAAATCACACAATATTATACAACGTTCCTGAGATAGGTGTTTCATCAATCCATCCTCATAAGCATTCATAACGATACCTATATTATAAAATTACAACACCATCAATTTTATTACACACAATTTTTAACCAAATTATAATTAGTACAGTTAATAATCTCCGTTTACAATGTTGATCACACATCAATGAGTGCAAACACATTCCAAAGTGGTCAAAAGACGAGACCGTCGATGTACTCATTTGATAATTTCTGCCACAAGTAGTTCATTCGTACATACCATGTATTTCGACCATATCACTAAAAAAATATTATGAATATTAAAAAAAAAAATTTAATAATAGTTACTGTTATCTTGTTAATAACTAAATTTATACTTAATAACGTGGAATAGCACTCGCACTGATTGAATTTTTCATCAAAACTTTCAATTTGATATGAAATAATAAGTCTCCTTTTTTTAAAAATATTTTTATATATTCTCAATTCAATATATAGTTTCAATTCAAAATTCATTCAAATATAGATTTGTATAGTTAATATGATATTTTGAAACAACAGCAATATTATGTTCAGCTGATGAACATTAGATGTATTGCAGTTAAAAAATTTGTTGAGTAAATACACATTTCGGGTTCACTATGCCCTTTCGATATAATTTTGTCCGGAAAAATTACTTCTCTTTGTATTGTGTTGTTTCTAAAATAATAATAATAATAATAAAATGTTAGTCATAATGTCACAATATCCATCATATATTATTAAATATTGTTATTTTATGTTTTTCAAAACGATGTTTTTATGTGTTTAATTTTAATCTTTAATAGATTAACAATTATATTTTTTAATGATTCAAAACGACATCAAAATAATAATAATAATAATAATATTAACAAATAATTATTAATTTAAAAATATTATGGAAAATATTTTTGTCTTGCATTTTATTTTTTTAAATATAGTCACCATATAGTAAGGTACTCACAGGATATCGTCGCAACTGAAGGCGCGGTAAGTCTTTAAAAACTCGATATCAGGAGTTCGAGGCACGTCCGACATGGTGGCGGCGGGCACGGCTTTATGGTCATTAGACGGCTGTCCGGAGTTCGCAGATTCAACTGGATCCGGTGATGGCTGCTGGGCCGACTGCATGATATGATATAATTAACATAGTGTGTCAATCGCGCGACTTTGATTAAGGTCATTGGAAAAAATGATAAAATTCGTTTTCTTTCAATAAAATGTGTTTCGTGGTTGTTTCCTCATACAATTCATATCGACTAATAAAGAAAACGGCGATGACCAACAACGGACGAATATTCAGTTGTCATGATAAGTTGCTGGACACACCTTGTTAATTATATCATTGGCAACTGCAGCAGCCGACCCAGCAGCACAACTGTTCTGACGTCTGACACTGGGAAGACTGTCGTTACGTCGTGCCTTCGTGCGGGAGGTCGATAATTCGAGGGGCTACTGCGTCGCGTCGGTTCGAACGGAGACCGACGACATCTGCCGACGGAGTTTGGTGGCATCAACTGTCTGTGTTGTATTTTTATTCAAACCGATGCTCATTGCAACAAATAATACTGTCGACCGATCAATAACGAAAAGAGATTAGCCACCCTCACCCTTATTTTGGTCACCCCTTTGTTGCAAACTTTCGGGAGGGTGAATATTTTATTTCCCGGGCCGACTGCACCCTTTCCCCCGTCGTCGATACGGTCTCTATAGCAACCGCCCGCCCACTATGCGACGAAATATTGATTTGTACAGGGTACTCGAATTCGTAAAGTACGTAATCCTGGATGTTTCAAATCTATACACATCGAGCACCCTGTGTGCTATAACTGTAATAACTATTACTATTAACTAAAGTCTATACGATTCGGCTGGTTATTAGCCTGAGAATTTCGGAAGTAAATCATTAGTAAAGTAAAGTAAAGAAAGGAAGCCGGAGATACTTCGCATCATGAATATTCTTTGCTCTTCGGGCCAGATACTGTTAGTGGATGTGTTGAAAAATACGATTATTATTAAATTCCTTTTTGTTCAGAATCTTCGTATTATTGAAAAAATGATTAATCATTAATTTAAAATTCTACACGCCCACCAAGAGTATCTGACCCGAGGAACGAAGAATATCCGTGATGAGAAGTATGTCCTACTTTTTTATAATAAAAGTGTAATAACAAAAAGCCCGACATATTTAGCACCATGGGTATTCTTCGCACAATGAGTGAGATACTCTTGCAGGCGATAATGTTGAATTTTAAAGAAACGATAAATCATTTCTTCAATAAAACGATTCTGAGTGAAAGCTTCAAATATTCTATGATAATAATAATAATAATAATAATTGGCGATAAGGATATATTTAACAAAATCGTATTTTATAATGTTTTGGGTATTCGATATTTGTGTGCCTGCTTGCGTGTGTGCATAAGGTAATAAATGCCTTAATAAAAATGATATGAAAATATTTTGGTGCAATAAAATTTCTTACGGACGAATAATTAAACATTTTACAAGGGTTTGATTGAAAAAAAATCGGAGAAAATACAGACAGATATTAGGAGATATCTATAGATTATAGATATGTGATCGGTGAAAGTTAATAATGTTTTATTGCATCTTATGTATTTTTCAACGCTGGTACGATGGTGTGAATTAAATTCCATGTGCAACAATATTTTTCTAACTATTTTATTCTATTTTGAAAATTCCATATTTTCGGTTCTCATACTAAATCCCTACTATTTCACCCACATATTCGAGCTACGTTTTGTGGCGTAATGGTAGCGGAACCGGCTTATCACGCGACAATAGTTCTTATGTTATTAACTTTCTTCGTTCAGAATGGTTTTATTGAAGAAATGATTTATCGTTTCTTTAAAATTCTATACACCCGTCAAGAGAATCCCACTCGACGTGCGAAGAACATCCCGACGAGCAAAGCATTTTGATTTTTTATCTTTATAAATAACTCCGACTCTGGGACATTTTGTACGCGTTCTATTCGAACGCACAATATTATATTGAATTTCGTTTTTATCGGCGGCGACAGCGGCGAGAAGGTAATTTTTCGCCAAATTTGTTTTCGCACTTTTATTTTTATTTTTTCATGTATAATTTTCACGAGTTGGCGGGGCTTTTCAGCGCGAAACTTTACTCGTTCACTCTATACACGACAACGACGTCATATTATCCGTACGATAGTTCGACGTTTTTTGCACAAACCGTCTCCGCCGCTGCAAAGAGGAATATATTATTTTCTATATACTCCGCGCGCTCGTTGTCAATCGATTTCTATCTGTACCGTCATCACCGCCGAACCATATTATTACCTTTTTTCCCTATGGAAAATAAATATTTATTTCGGTTATTTCGCACGCACGAAACGACTTTGACTAATATAATTGTAGTGTTTTTTTTTTTTTCACGTCATCCCGCGCCCTCGCCGCGTCTTTGATGATTTTTGTGCAATTGCTTTTCGTCGTAGTCGGCGTATTATAATAATACGGCTGCAACGACAAAAAGTTTATCATAATCACGTCGACCGCGATTGACAAAGAAGGTTCTGAGTAGTTATTTTTCAAAAATATCGTTTTTTTTTTTTTTTTTTGTAGATTGTTGTCAGAAAAAAAGAACTTGTTTTGATAGATTTTGAGCGGAGTGAGGAACGTATAGATCTGTAGTGTTGAGTAATATCTAGATAAAAACTAAACACCAACACATTATCTAGATAAATAAATATCTACTTGGCATCCAAGATTTAAGCTATGAAAATATACATTAAGATCTAAATAAATTTCGTCGCGTAATGCGCATATTAATAATATAATCATACAGCATATAATCAACAATAGTTTTCTCGTTTACAGTCCTTTCGCATAAAATACAATACGACAATTTTATTATACATTTATTTCATTTTAGATTCTGAATGAAGTGATGAAACTAGTGTTTTTACAATGATGTTTATTTTATTATTATTATTTTTTTTTGTAACACTTTTTCGTATGGAAATATTTGTCCAAAAGTCTCGATATACAACTTTTTGAAACCGGATTTGCCTCTAGTTGGTGTTTTAGAGAAATTATTTTTCGAATTTTTCAATTCTTCAATTTTAGATTCTGAACGAAAACGAAGTGAAGAAGTTTATGTTTTTACAATGATGTTTATTTATTTATTTTTTCTTTCCGGAAACACTTTTTCGTATAGAAATATTTGTCCAAAAGTTTCGATCAGTATCTCTATAGAACCGGAATTATACCCAAATGGTACTTTAAAGAGGTCATTTTTCCAATTTCTTAATACTTTTTCCAAAAACGGTGAAAAACTGTCGAAAAATTGACAAGAAAATGGCAAAATATGTAATTACCGGAATTTCCGTAAAATTGAAAATTACTTTTTGACATAACTTCTAAAATAATGCAGCTAGGATACTTGAAAATTGGCCAACCACTAAAAATAGTTACGAGAACATTTCATAAAAATTTCAAAAAGATTTGATCAATTTTGAGTTAAGTATAACATTTTGAAAATTTCGGTAATTTCTTAATTTTTTGTTAGTTTTTATGTAATAAAATTTTTGATATTAAAACTTGAAAATTGAATATGATTTCACTGACATATTTGATCTGAAAAAATCTCAAAAATCGTTAGTAAGAATTTCGATGAAATTCGTTAGTTTTAACTAAAATTACGCACTTTAACGTACATAAAAGAAAATTGGCCAAACCGATTGTTTTGAAATTTGGTACCTAGATAGAGAATTTCATTGTAAATATTTCGTTTCAATAAAATTTCTTACGGACGAATAATTAAACATTTTACAAGGGTTTGATTGAAAAAAAAAATCGAAGAAAATACAGACAGATATTAGGAAATATTTATGGATTATGATCACCTGGTTGCTGAAGGTTGATAATGTTTTATTGCATCTTATGTATTTTTCGACGCTGAATACGATTGTGTGAATTAAAATCCACGTTCAACAATAGTTTTTTAATTATTTTATTCTATTTTGAAAATTCAATATTTTCAGTTATTTTACTAAATATCTACTATTTCAATAGAATGTTAATTGTTAAATATGTTGGTGTGGCGTAGTGGATCGACGATACCGTTATGACGCAACAGTTCCGGGGGTTTGATTCTGATATTCCGAAATTTTTGTATTTTTTTTTTCTTATATTATTAACTTCCTTCGTTCAGAATTGTTTTATTACAATTCTGTAATAATATAAATTATTAGAATATTACACACGAGTATCAAAGGAAGGGGGCTCAATCCCCCAAGTGTATAGAGACATAGAGACTATACACGAACAGAGATGGTCAAACGGATACAGAGAATCTATGGGGGATAAATCCTCCTTGATTTATTCTCCACATACCCCTCTATATTCATCTCTGTTCGTATACACAATACGAATAGATGTTTTTAAAACAAAATTCATTTAAAGTTAACAACAAAATTAAATTCCAAATTTAGGTATAATAACGTGATCATTATATCAGAGGCGTCATTTCATTTATTTTTTTAATGCGCATCATGTGTTAGTGCAGGCCACAAACCCTATCTAAAATAATTATCACGGCAAAATAAAATAATCTACGTAGGTACTTTGTTTTTTACAATA
>JAIPRM010010147.1:0-14033 GCA_025469315.1 Stegophylla sp. TES_Ste_2020
CAAAAAATGTCCAAAATTTTTTTTCACATTTTCAAAATTTTCTTGCTCCAAAATCTTTTTTATAGGATTTTCTATCTATGTTTAAATTTTTATAAAATTCGGATCAAAAAATGATGGTTTTGTCAAATTTTGGGTAGTTTTTTCTAAAAAAAAAATTGAAGAATTGAGAAATTCAAAAAATGACCTGTCTAAAGTACAATCAAGAGGCAAATCCGGTTTCAAAAAGTTATTCATCGAAACTTTTGGACAAGTATTTCTATACGAAAAGTTGTACACAGAAAAAAAAAAATAAAATAAACATCATTGTAAAAACACTAGCTTCTTCACTTCGTGCAGAATTTAAAGTATAATTACATATTAATGATTATAAAAAATACAAAATAGAAAAATAATATGATATTATATGACCTATGCTGTCGAGGCCTCTGTTTAAAATTTTTTTTATTTCGTTTTGTAATTAAATGTCGTATATTTTTATAATATTTATAAGAAAGAAAAAAAAACTAGACATAAAATAAATTTGTAAATTTAGCAGACTTACTTTAAATTTTTGAAATATTCCATAACGATTAAGCAAGTCGTATCCCAAGTATTTTATGGGTTGGCCATTTCCGTGTGTATTCAGCTTATACACATTAAAAGACCAGTCGTTTAGATTCTGAAATAAACAACATGGATTAATTTAAAATTTAATTGTTAATGAGGGATTTATTTTAGTAGCTAATTAGTATTTTATTTTCACTTAATAATTTACCTATTATTTAAAAATACATTTGATATTTTCATATAAGAATCGATTGTAGAAATATTATGTAAAATTTTAAATACAAGGACACTGGTACTTAGATTAGAGATACATCACTATAAAATAAATTTTATCTATAATAATGCCACCTTCGCATCAAAAAATATATAACTGAAATAGATATCAATATGAAGTGGAAAAAATTAAAGAGAAAATGTGTTGAAATTGGTTTTACTATAAAAAAACTATTTAAAATATTTACATTTTTGGTGTTTATACACAAACATAATATATATATATATATATTAACTTAAATTAAAAATACCGTTATATTAAAATTTTAAATACTATCAGTAGGCGATAAGCCTAAAAATAAATGCCAAAAAATTAAAAATTATTTCTTTTTCTTCAATTTTTGAATATATCCCAGGTATAACCTTTGAAATTTACATTTTTATCCACGATGATATTTTAATTTCAATTCTTATTATACTTCTTAGGATTTACTTTTTATGAAGTTAATTGATAACATTTTGTGATTAATCAAACTTATAAATAATTGACCAATTGCCTGTTTTGCAGAAAAAATCATCTTATTTCAGAGTTAAAATAAGACCATAAAAATGTTTTTTTTTTTTTGTTTCGCTAATTATAATAATAAATCAAAATAAAATAAAATTTGATTATTCAACACTGAAATAACAATAATTTATGGCTCTTTTGAATTACATGGTTGTGCTTACAGTTTAAATTTTCACACAAACAAAACCTTAAGTATATTTAATTTTGATAAGTAAAATGTGATGAGTTTATTCCTAATATATTATATACACCTTCATATGTTTAAAATTTGGTTTAAATAATTTGTTAGAAAAAGTTATAACTTTGAAATGCTTATGAAAATTACCTTAAGCACTTTTACCACATCCGTGGGAAACACCATTAATGGAGCATTGATCACTCTCCGATACATCCGATCTACAAATATTCCAGCTCGAATAGCATGTGCCACTGACTTAAACTTGGGTTTATCATCACCCTTTCGTCTTGTACAAGCCATTTGCCTAGTGAATGTAGATGCCAGCCAATCACGAACCTCTTGCGGTACCGCGTCTGGTTGCACTTCTGACAGTTCGTCGTCTTCTTCTGCAGCCAATCGTCTATATAGGTGAATATACAAATACAGAAATTCATATATTAAAATGTATGTTATCAGCCAATATATATATATATATATATATATATATATTAAAAAGTTAAGGATAAAATATCTTTGGACCATGCGCCATTAGGTTTATGATTATTTAAACTGACCTCCGGAGATATTCAGTATCATCTGGAGTTATGAAATAATTTTTTGTATTTATTTTAAATTTTGAACGAAGGGAAGAGAACAATGATATTTATTTATTTTTATGGAAACACTTGTAGAAATATTTGTTCGAAAGATTCATACAGTAACTTTTTAGATCAGAAATCATACCCTGGTGGTACTATCAAGAGGTGGTAAAATTCTCAATACTTTTTCCAAAAACATGGAAAGACTAGTTAAAACAAGAAAATGTGTCGTAAATGAAATTTTCATGAAATTGATTTTGGTAAAATCACCACAACTTAAAAATAATAAATATTTATGAAATAAAACAAGAAACTTTAAATATTCACCCATTAACAATAATATTGTAGTATAGATAGAAAATATATTTAAAAAAATTATCTACTTTTGGGATAAATAAAGCATTTAGGACCTTGTTTATTGTATTTAAATAATATTTAAAAATATCTATATTGTATATAAATAATATTTAACCTTGTTTATTGTAAGGTTTAATCTGATAAAATATAGAGTTCGAGACATTATTAGTTAAATATTTAACATAATCTCACTTATATAAATATTTATTGAATCTGAAAAATCTAGCAAATCGTAAATCAACCGTTTAAAGTAAGAATTTGTATGAAACTAGTAATTTTACGTAAATTAATAATTTTTATTTTCTTACAAAACCACATAAAACATTTTATTTTTTATCTGGTGAACATTTTATTTTGACAAAGAATTTATTTTTTTCTTCACCTTTTTTTATTCACCAATCCTTAGAATGGACGGTATTGTAAAATATTTACTTTTTCTGAATTTAGCTGATATAAATGCTAATAGGCTTTTGTTTAAAAAAATGTCGAAAAAAATTCGTTAATGCGTCCGCAAATTTAACTTAATGTTGGACGGCTGCGGTCACGAAATACTGGTGGAATTAAAATTAAATTAATCAAAATTCAAATTAATGGGCGTAAAAATGATCGGATTTCTTTGGGTTTTTCAGAGTTAGTTTATACTATAACTATCTACGTTTGATGTAAATTTGAGTTCACTATATCAAAAATTGCCAACGAAAACGTTAAAAAACTAAAAACATCCCGATTAATTTATTCACCCTTGGAGAGGAGGGTATAATAAAATATTTACTTTTTCCTAATTTTACCAATGTAAATCCTAAGGGGGGCTTTCATAAGAAAAAATTCGGAAAAATCATAGCAATTTAATTAACAATTAACGCGTTTGTAAATTCGGTATTGCCTTATTATATAATAAGATATTTAAGGGAGTGGTATTTTCATTTATATTAATAATTTCCGAGACTACTTGACGTATGAAGCTAAAATTTGGCAGGTAGGTGCTATATATAAATAATAAAATATATATTACTTTATTTTTCGTTATTCAGTCCCTAAGAAGATAATTATAAGGGGTAAAATCTATATATTTTCTATCTACATATTATATAAATGTGAAATGGAAATCTTTGTCGCGCATGTTCTCAGAAACCACTCATTCTATTATCTTGATTCTTTTTTTAAATGAAAGAGTATAACATGAAGCAGGTTTTAAGCTTAATTTTAATCTATAAGTTCATAAATTAATTGAGTTAATTGAGTAATTAATTATTATAAATCATGGTATAGTACGCGCCTGAGATTAACAGATGTGTGCTACCAGATTAGTAGTGGTACGTCATGCATTGTGGCAAAGACGAATCTAAATAATACATAAAACCGAAAACAAGCAAAAGTGAAAATCTTTGTTACGAATTGTCTTCAAAATTACTTATTTGATCGTCATGCAGTTTTTATTTAAATTAAAGAAGATATCACAGAGCAGGTTTTAGACATACATTTAGTACATTTAGTAGAAGTTGGTAAATTATTAGTTATTAATTAAAATAAGTAACTGCATTTTCTAATAAAATTGGTAGATATCTATAAATGTGTAGAAGAGAGTGGTATTTTCTTTTATACAAGAAATCTCGAAAACTACAGTGACTTATGAAGCTGAAATTTTGCAGGTAGATAGTACATAGTCAGTAGAGGGTTAAAAGGAGTAAAAATGAAATACATTTTTTGGTCAAATTTTTAAATTTAGAATTTAACACAAATAATGAAATATTTATAACTTCATTTTCAGTTATTTAGTCCCTAAAGGGGTTAAAAGAGGTGAAAGTGAATATTTATAATATAAATGGTTTAGTCCTAACTCAGAATTAACGTACATCAAAAACTAACGCGTCGATTTTCTTTCGTGAAGGATTTTACAAAATTCAACCCTGAAGGAGTTAAATGAGTAAAAGTGGAATACACTTTCTTCGACTTTTTTTCAGTCTTTCCCTTGTAAAATGTTTAATTCTTTGTCCGTAAGAAATTTTATTGCACCAAAATATTTGCAATGAAATTATCTATCTAGACATAAAATTTCAAAACAATCGGTTGGGTCAATTTTCTTATATGTACGTTAAAGTGCGTAATTTTAGGTAAAACTAACGAATTTCGTTGAAATTCTAACTTCAAACGGGTATAAAAAAAAAGTTGCTAACGATTTTTGAGATTTTTTCAAGTCAATTAGACATATATGTCACTGATATCATATTAAATTTTCAAGTCTTAATATCAAAAATCAAAAATTGTATTACATAAAAACTAATAAAAAATGAGAAATTTCCGAAATTTTCAAAATACCGTACTTAACTCAAAATTGATCAAATCTTTTTGAAAATTTTATGAAATGTTTTCGTATCTACTTTTAGTGGTTGGTCAAAATTTCAAGTCCCTAGCTGCATTATTTTAGATGTTATGTCAAAAAGTAATTTTCAATTTTACGGAAAATCCGGTAATTGCGTATTTTGTCATTTTTTCGACAGTTTTTTCCCGTTTTTGGAAAAAGTATTGAGAAATAATAAACATCATAGTAAAAACATAAGTTCTTCACTTCTTTCAGAATATAAAATTAAAGAGTTTATTATTCTGTTTGCACGGGCTAATTTTTGAAACGGCTAGACCGACGTTGACGGGATTTAGACGGCTCAGTTAAGTAGTATGGTAAGCATGCAAACACAATGATCTAAATAAATGTAATCAGTGGCGTATTTAGGGGAGGGTTTTGGGGGTTCAAACCTTCCTCGAAATATAAGATTGATACAGAACACAAGCGTGAATTTATTTAATCTATGTTTAAATTATATAGGTGTTCCAATGTTGCAGAATTGGAAAAAAGTAGATTACTGACATAGATATGAATAATTATAATTAATTTGAGCTCGATATAATATTGTACAATACTAATACTATATGTAAATATGGTTCTTAAGATATTTATATTTATGTGTGTTTACTATTATTATTGAATGGATTTTCTTAAAACTTGGTTGAATATCTCATATTGAAGATAGTTTCAAAGGTAGTTCAATTATAAGATAAGACTAGTTGGTTGTTTTTTACGTTCTTCCACTAGAACATTAGTAGAGTAAAACTATTATTAAAATAAAGTTGATTCCTAATATTAATTAATTTAATCTTATTTTTAATCCCCTCCGAAATTAAATCCTATATACGCCACTGAATGTAATTGATTAGTTTATTGTGTGTGCACGGGGTAATCTTCGAATGACTAAACAAAATTTGATGGGATTTAATCAAGACAACCTGATGATCTAATTAAATAAAATTATAGAATTTATTCTGTTTATTGGGGCTAAACTGATTTTGATGGGGCAGGTTTTTCGGAGTACAGTTTTTATGAGTACAGCTAGTATCATTTTTAAAATTTGAATTCCAAAAAGTCGGACATACTTCGCACCATAGGTATTCTTCGTTCCTCAAGACTCGAGTGGGACTTGATAAGTGTATCAATTTTTTTTCAAAAATCGATTAATTATTTCTTTAATAAAACAATTCTGAGTGGAGCTTAAGTTTATACATGATAATTTTATTTTATACATTTTATTTATTTTTTAAATTATATTTTCTACTCAGCCAGCATTTTTTTTTTTTTTTTTTTTTTTATGTGAATTAAAGTGTTAGATGATTAAAAATTTTCTTTCACAAAAATATCTGTCATAATATTGTCTATCTTTATTTTTTAATTTTCATAATATTCAGACACGTATATGCTAAAAAAAAAATTTAAAAGGTGTATTTGTCAAATTTTAAAATTGTAGGTAGTTTTTCCAAATTTCAGAAAAATTATTGAGAATTTTGAAAAAAGATCTCTCAGTACCATCTAGAGTAGTGGTTCTCAACCTTTTTATTTTACGTCCCCTTTTGTAGATTTTTAAAAGTCTCCCCACTATAGACGAAAAAAAATGTAACACCTTTTTTATATACACCACAAATTTAATAAACTATACTTCAATATTCGGAAAGATAACTTTTTTATTAATGATGATAATTACAAAATATAAATAACAGTTAATAATATAATAGATGAATAAATAAATATCAATGAATGTGAATAACTGTAGTAATAAAGTATAATAAAACAATAATATTGAGTTATATTTAGCGGCTAAACACTAATTATAATCTTTATCCGTTATCAATATCTGATTATGGTCGTTATTAATTTTAGATGCGGAGCGAACGAAGGAGCTAGTGTTTTTACCATGATATTTATTATTTATTTATTTATTCTTCTAATTTTTTTTTTGGAAACACTTTTTCGTATGGAAATGCTTGTCTAAAAATATTTACCAGCAACTTTTTGAAACCGAATTAGCCTCTAGACGATATTTTAATGAGGAAATTTTTCGAAATTCTCAATTGTTTTTTCAATATTTGGAAAAAACTACCAAAGTTTGACAAAAAAGATTCGGAAACTATCTTTTTGTAATCAAACTATATGAAAATTTAAACATAGATAGAAAATAATATTAGAAATTTTTTGGTGCTAGAAAATTTAGAAAATTTGATATAAAATATTGTAAATTTTTTTCTAACACTTTTTTTTCTTATTAATTTTTTTTCATTTTCTTTATTCATTGGATTACA
Organism: Stegophylla sp. TES_Ste_2020; assembly: GCA_025469315.1. Classification (NCBI taxonomy): domain Eukaryota; kingdom Metazoa; phylum Arthropoda; class Insecta; order Hemiptera; family Aphididae; genus Stegophylla; species Stegophylla sp. TES_Ste_2020. The sequence goes on from JAIPRM010010147.1 coordinate 7,064, forward strand.
AAAAGTAAAGTAAAATAAAGTAAAGTATAGACGAAAAATCCGGACATACTTTGCAAATGGGTGTTCTTCACTCAAGTCAGATACTCTTGGTGTGTGTGTTGAAAATGGCGGATATTATTGTTTTTTACATTATTAATATACTCCGTTCAGAATAGTATTATTGAAGTAGTGATTCATCAATTCTTTAAAATTTAACACAACCATCAAGTGTATCTGACCCTAAGAACGAAGAATATTTGTGGTGCAAATTATGTATAGTGGCTTTCTTGTTTATAATTTACTTTGCTTTTTGATTTTTCCTCTACATGAAATAAAAATTTTACTTTGATAACTGCTTGCGCCTCTCCAGAAATTCATACATGTTTCCCAAGGGGGTGCGCCCCTTAGTTTGGGAAACAATGTGGCCAATTTTTATTCAAAAAATTGCTGGTCGTAACTTTTGAACAAATATTTCTATACAAAAAGGTACACACAGAAAAAATAAAAATAAACAACATTGTAAGAACAATAGCTTCTTCGTTTTATTTAGAATCTGAAAGGAATTGGTATTTTCTTCGTAATTTCTAATCTAACAACATAATATAAAAGTTTGGTATTTTATTACAATTTATTCGTCAGTATAAAAAACCACACACTCATGAACACAATTTTATTAGTATTACTAATTTAATAGGTAATTATAAATAGGTAGGTACCTAATTTACCTTCTTTTTGGATAAATTCATAATTTAAAACCAGTTTATTTTCTTTTTTTTTCAGTCACAAATTAACTGATTATTCCAGAGCTTATTCTAAGGAATTTTCTTAAGTACGCAAATATCTTTACTGAATTTTAATATGATGTATAATATGGGACAAATGTAGGCAAGTTAAAAATTTAGTTAAAAATTTAATCCGTGTTAGTTAAATGCACATCAAACATTTATTTACTTCAACATTTTACATAACATTTTCAAATTAATTTTGATACCAATACATATATTTCAAAATCATAATTTTCGAGCATCAGTAGAAACTTATTGAGTCATACATTTTTGATTCGATTATCAAAAAAAACCAATATTTTTCAGTTATTTGTGTATTTTTCCAAAACATTTTTCTAATACACAACTTGCCTGGGTTGATTCGTTTAGTTGTTGTTTCCGATAGAGAATAGTGGAGTACTAAAAAGAGGTAATTTTTCGAATCTCTTAACAGTTTTTTCAAACAAAGAAAAACTACAGATAATTTATGTAAAAAAGGCAAAATATACCATAAATTTATCTAAATTTCAAAATAATATAAATTCGGTGTCGACTAAATACAAAAACATATTTTAGATCCCTTCTCCTAGATGTACACATATTTGTGAATATCTGTGAGAACGTAATTTATTCTGCATGTTGATTATTGAAATATAATAAATTTATCATAAAGAAATTAACTACGCAATCATTGGTTTTCAAGTATGTGTCTAGACATTTCAATTACGTTGAATAACCCAACTGCGATTAAGAATAAGTCGTGGATTATTCTTTGTCAATATTGTTATCTATATTCTTGTAGATTTTAAATAAATTAGAACAATTAATACATTTAAGTAAATCATATTTTCTGTTATAAATGTAAATATAAATAACTCTAAAATTTTTGTCGTTGATTTTTAGATTCTTAGTGGTGTAATAAAGCTTATGAATTTACAATGGTGTTTATTTATTTATTTATTTTTTTCTCCGTTCTGTGAACACTTTTGCGTATAGAAATATTGATCCTTCAAAAGCTCCGATCAGCCACTTTTTGTATTAAAATTCTACTTTAGATGACACTTTATACTTAGTATTTCTCAAAATTCGTAATTTTTAGGGTTTACACTTGTCACCATTGTTTGACCCCCCCTCACCCGACCTAGACCTTGCCTCTTCAATCACGATCTATACCTCGGACCTCCTCTCGGATCTTAATATAAACCTCCACCGACTCGACCTCGATCTTGACTCTGATCTCAACCTTCACCCAAACCCCCTAACCTAAGACCCCGAATACCTACCCACCTTACCTTCCTACCCCTACCACTCTATCTCACAGCATCCATGATAATTTTGTAACCATGGTAACAGCCAACGGGGTAATCATGACAACCATAGCAATCATGGTAACCATGGTAACAATGGTAACGTAGTGATAATTGTTACGTGGTTATTAATAATAATTGAACCTCTGCTCAGAATCGTTTTATTGAAGAAATTATATATCGTTTCTTTAAAATTACATACTCTCACCAAGAATATCCCATCCAAATAGCGAAGTATATCCATGGTGCAAAATCTATCTGGCCTTTTTCTTTAATTACCTTGGTATATAATATATTACAAATATTCATTACTTTCTAAAAAAAAATACTGTTTGCGGATAGGGGTGGAAAATTCTATCATAATAAATTAAAATATTATCAAAATTATAAATGTACTTAATTTTATTACATTAACCGGTAGTTATAAGCAATGCAGGTCCATGCACTAGGGCGCCATTTTGAGGTTCAAACTCTTTCCCCCCTCCACAGTTCTTTTTGTACTGGCATACATCTTGAACTTTGAATTTTGGAGTATAAACTAACACATAAACTGTGTTGAATTGTTTTAAGAGCCGTCACTGTAAGTTTTGTGTGATTATAAGTCCTCATAGATCCCCTCTATTGTTGTGACTATAATATCGATGAGATGAAACATACCACAAATCAATGCTGTTCGCTTCCATAAATTTGTTATATTAGAATCTGTATGGAGCAAAGAAGCTAGTGATTTTACAATGAAATATTTTTTTCTGTTTTTTTTATTATTTTCTTTAAACAATTTCCATCTAGTAAAACTTGTACAGTATTTTGTCCTGTAAATGCATAGGTAACAAATTGGCTCTAGATGATACTTTGAAAGAGTTATTTTTTAAAATTCTCAATAGTATTTCTAAGAATAAGAAATAATTATATCAAATATTAGTAAAAATGATAGAGTATTTCATAAATTCTATATTCATGGAAATGATTTTAGTAATTAAGTTGTAATTTCGAAACTAATACAAATATTTTTTTTCAGTGAAAACTAATAAAAATGTTATTATTAATTCATTGGACAATTTTTTTTTTACTAATAGATTTATCACATGTTTTTTCTACACGTGGTCGAATTATTTTATAGGTGGGCTCAATGATTGTCTTTTTACAAGGATTTAAAACCATAATAATGGAAATAATAATTACAGTTAATTCAAATATTGGCAGATTTACTCTAGTTATTATTTCGTATCATATTAGGTTTATTATTTTTAGGGTGGAAATTTATGTATCGGCTTACTCATATATAAATAGATTTATTCATATTTTTGTTAAAATCAGTTCACTTAATTTTTAATTATAAGAACTTAAATTTCAAAACTTCAAAAATCGATCAATTCTACGAATAATAGGAAATACATTTTTATGTTATTAAATTGTTAAACATACTTCATATAAAACTAACAAAAATTGTCTTGTATTATACACTGAAGCATTATTCAGAATAATTTTATTGTAGAAATGATTTCTCTCTGTTTTTTTTTTAGATTCTGAACGAAGTGAAGAAGTTAGTGTCTTCTTCCCTCATTCAGAATCGTTTTATTAAAGAAATAATTTATCGTTTCTTTAAAATTAAATACACCCGTCAAGAGAATCCCACCCATGTGCGAAGAACACCCATCGTGCGAAGTATGTCTGGGTTTTTTTTTTTTTAATGTGACACACCTACAAAGAGCATCCCGTCCGAAGAGCGTACTAGCCCATTGTGGAAATAAGTTTGGTTTTTAAAAATTGTTTTAATCTTATGATAGTGATTGCCAACATAATGGCAAAAAAAAAAAAAGAAAAGCAGTTGACACTATTTTTATTTTAGATTCTAAGCGATAGCGAAGAAGATATTGGTTTTAAAAATCTGTGTTTTTTCTTTTTTTCCGTTTGTATATAATCACGAGTTCGGGTAAAAATGCTGGTCCAAAAGTTTTGATAAGCAACTCTATAGATCGGAAATATTGTCTAGTTGGTACTTATAAGAGGTTATTTTTCTAGTTTCTCAATACTTTTTATTGAGCGCAAGCTTAGACTACCCAAAATTTGACAAAAAACGGTAAAAAATGACATAACCTGAATTTTCGTAAATTTGATTTTTTATATTTTACATAACTTTCAAAATAATGGAGCTAGTAAGTTGAAACTTTCACCAACTACTAAAAATAGTTACACGCACATCTCATTAATTTTTAAAGACTTTTGACTAATTTTGAGGTAAGTACGGCATTTTGAAAATTTCTGAAAGTTCTCGTTTTTTGTCTGTTTTTAATTCATAAAATTGTAATGTATGGATATTAAGAGCTAAAAATTTAATACAAACATACTTATATGTGTAATTAACGGTCCCAAAGATAAAACAAGGCTTTTGGATTATTATTTCATATTGTGACTGTAAATTATAATGTATATGTATAATATAAACACATGTCTAAAATTTACATGATTGATAAAAAAATTATATTATTTTGCGTATATGTAAAATAAAAGATTTTCAATTTTTTAGATAGATATGCATAAAATATCTGAAAATAACTACTCTGCCTATTGGGAAATACACCTCTGTCAAGAATTATTTTACCAGAAATAATTATTTCCGACTTCTGACAACATTATCGTCATTAACAGTCCCCATAATATGAGCAAATATGATCTTTTGGTTTTATTTAATTTTTCTTTCTAAAAAGTAGTGCATTATTTATAAACAGTAGCATATTTAGGATTATTTTAAGAGAAGAGTGTTTGAAAAATAATTTTTTGTTGGCCCTCTTTTTTTAATAAGAAAATTAGTAACAGCTGCACATTATAAATTATCGTAATAAGGAATAATATTATTATAAAATATTATAACATTAGTATATCCGATATACGATTAAGAAATCATATAAGTTGACCAAGTTTGTGATTTTAGAATATTTACTTATTTAAGTACTTATGTGCAAATGCACATATTAATTAAATTATAGAAAAGTATTCAGAGGTTTCAGTGTTTTAAAGAAGATCTGTGCTAAATTTAATGACATAATCTATATTTTATTATAAACTGGTAAGATCTATTTCGGAATTTAGGCTCTTGGTTTGGAATTTTTCATAGTTTAGTTAAATTAAAAATTTTGAAATACTACAAAAGAGTCTCACAAAACTTGTTTGGGTTCAAAATGCAATTTTTATGTAATTTATTACATAGTCAGCTACTTCATAAAAGTATTTTAATTAAAGTTCATTTACAAGTTAAAAGGTTCGACAGATTGTTTCAAGTTTTTATATCAAATTGATTTTAAAATTCCAGCATTTGATTTAATAGTTAGAGCCTTTGTTCATGTTCCACTTAGTTAAAGTAATTATATTAAAAAGAATCCAATATGCTGCTTGCTTAAGTCTTTTAACAAACTGATTAATTTTTATTTTTATTCTGTTTATAAATTAAAAAGTGTGTACTTCACTCGACGGGGTGTTTTGCGCACCTCGGATGAGATACTCTTGACGGGTGTATTGACTTTTAAAGATACGATAAATCATTTCTTCAATAAAACGATTCCGAACCAAGTTGCAATTAATACACACTAATAATTATCGGTTAGAAAAACGAAAATTAATTTTGATATATTCACATACATCCAATGAAGAATCAATAAATAAATTTAAATTACAATAAAATAAAAAAAAATAAAGCGGCTCTAACTATCGTAAATCAACATTTATGCACTATAACATAATTTGTACTAATGTTTATCGTGACACCTCTGGTCAGTTACGGTTAAAAAAAAAAAAAAAATATGATATTTAGTTTACTGAGTAAGATTCGAACCCGGTACTGTCGTTTTTAATACTGATGCTTTAACCACTCCATACTAACAGCACCATACTAACAGAGTATTGATGAAATAGTAGATATTTAATTTAATAACCGAAAATATTGAATTTTCAAAATAGAATAAAAGAATTAGAAAACTATTTATGCACGTGGATTTTAATTCAAAACATCGTATTCAGCATCAAAAATACATAAGATGGTGAAAAACATTACCTACCAACCTTTTTGGTGTTTAAAAAATTATAATAGCCAATAGGTAATTTGTCCGTACTTTCTCCGATATTTTTTTCAATAAAACCCGTGTAAAATGTTTAATTCTTAGTCCTTAAGAAATTTTATTGCACCAAAATAATTGCAATAAAATTCTCTATCTATGTACTAGTTTTCTTTTATGTACATTAAAGTGTGTAATTTTAGGTAAAACTAACAAATTTCGTCAAAATTCTAATTTGAAACCGTTATAGAGAAAAAAGTTAACTTCCGATTTTCGAGATTTTTTCAGGTAAATTAGACACATATTTCAGTGAGATCAGTGCCGGTGATAGATATTTTGCCGCCCTGTGCCAATTACAAATATGCCGCCCTTACTTAACTGATTTTTCCTTCATGTGAAAATAAAAATTAAATTAAAGTAAAGTAAAATATAGACAAGAAAGTCCTTCACACCACGGGTATTCTTCGCTCTTTGGCTCAGACAATTTTGGTAGATATGTTGAATTTTAAAGAATTGATAAATAATTTCTTCAATAATACAATTTTGAGCGAAGGAAATTAATAAAAAACAATAATAGTCGTCATTTTCAAAACACCCACCAAGAGTATCTGAGAAGAGGAACAAAGAATATCCGTAGTGTGAAGTATATTCAGCTTTCTTGTGTATACTTTAGTTCACTTATCTTTGCTTTACTTTACTTCGATTTTTTTTATTCAATAAATAAAGGAAAAGAAAAAAATTGATAAAAAAGCGGACATACTTCGCACGATTGGTGTACTTCGCACGACGGGTGGTATTCTTTTGACGGGCGTATTAAATTTTAAAGAAACGATAAATCATTTCTTCAGTAAAACGATTCTGAACGAAGGAA
>JAIPRM010010148.1:0-14032 GCA_025469315.1 Stegophylla sp. TES_Ste_2020
TGGGTAGTTTTTTCCAAAAAAAAAATTGAAGAATTGAGAAATTCAAAAAATGACCTCTTTAAAGTATAATCTAGAGGTAAATCCGGTTTCAAAAAGTTACTGATCGAAACTTTCGAACAAGTATTTCCATACGAAAAGTTGTACGCAGAAAAAAAAAATAAACATCAATGTAAAAACACTAACTTCTTCACTTCGTTCAGAATCTAAAAAAAACATAAAATCGAATACAGTTACATTTCGCCGCACCGACTGCAGCAGTAGTAAAAAGCTAATACTATATTATTATTTTATTATTATTATTGTGATAGACTGCATCACGTGTGCATTTTTGAAAAAAACACTAAAATTCTCGAGACGCTTATTCTCCGAGATGCCATTTTATTTTTCTCTCACTTTTTTCCCCCTCGTCGTAAACTACCGCGTGACTGTTGTCGTGATTTTATTGCGGACGTTATGTGTTTCGCTCGAAATCCACCGACCAATGATGCGCGACTACCTTTTTTTTTTTTGTTTTTTTTACACGATAAATACCATTTAGTGTTTACTGTTATTATTATTATTATTATCGAATCGGTCGGCGGCGTTAAATCGAATTATTTATATATAGTCCGCGCGCAGCTGTCATTTTTTTTTTTTTTTCTATAGCGGTTGTATTCGTGTGCGTTTTAAAAATGGGAAAAACAGGGACGTAGTACATCGGTGGACGGGGGAGGGGGGAAATCAAATAACGTGGATGTCCGAGGGGAGGGGGGGCGAAACAATGAATAATAATAATAATAATAACAATAATATCACACGTTGACGGCAAAAGGGTAAAATCGTTTTAGATTTTGCTTTTCGCATTCGGTTCAACAAACCGGACGTTTCGACTGTTTCGCCCGCCTGTCGTTGTATCATTTGCATAATAAATTACGGGTCCGTCGAGAAGGAGGAGGAGTAGGCAATGATAAATCGGGTATTTGATAAAGCGCACGAGCGTGTGTCCGCGCGAAAATCGCGCTATGTCGTCACGCGACAGCGGACACCGAAGATCTATGCTGGGCGATAAATCGAATGCGCATCACGACAATATACCAATTATCACGGGGTGCTCATACACTATGTTTTTTAGGGAGGAGAGGCAAAGAACTATTTTTTTTTTTGAAAAAATAATAGATTTTTATTTTTACAGAAGCTAATTGAATTTACACTTAGATTAATTATAATTTGTTAGCAGTTAAATGTTTAGTTTTAAGTACATTTTGTTGAACCAAACAATTTATAAATTAGCTCATTATTCTATTAAGTCTAACTTAATTTCTTCGTAAATAATACTGTCAACAATAATTTAATCATTATTTCATAAACTGTAAATTGTAAATGATAAGTATATTGTAAAAGTACTAGGTGTATTGAAACATTTAAATTGATAAATAAATAAAAAAAAAAAAATATTTAATTTAAATAATTAATTGTATTTGTTTCCATACAAAATCTAAACGATCTAATAAATACTATTTACTAATTACTGGAGGAAAAAAAGCCGTACATAATTCATACCACATGCGTATCATCCGCTCCTCGGGTATGATATTCTGGTGGGTGTGACGAGTTTAAAAGAAACAATAAATAATTTCGTCAATTGAGAGATCGATTTTGCCGTGTTATGCAATCGTTGAAGCTATCGTAAGTTATAATTGAAATTCGTCTAATTTAAACAAAAATTTGAATAAAAATTGACTCAAATAGTAAAAACAATAAATTGAATACGTAATAATCGGTTTTATAAAATCTAGTTTAAATACATTAAAGTCTACTTGAATTTGGAGTAGTTTTTTGGTTTTTAGAAAAACCGTTATGAATTTCAAAAAATGATATGTGAACAAAACTTTCTACTGAACAAAATACTACTAGTGTGAGGTGTTTTTCGCGTCGAAAAAGTACACATATTTCGATAAAATAATAAATAAACAAACATTATTACTATACAATTAGTTCTCTTCTTTGCTTCACTCAGTATGTGAAAACCTTAAAATGTATTTCTAGATTATGTATTTAATATTTATTACATAATATTATACTAAGACTACACATAAATTGTCTTTATAAAATTATTGTGTAAATTAAAATTCTAAATGTTGATGATTTTCGACAAACCGGTATTTTTTTAGAGTCAGATCAAAATCATGATCTAAACCAATTGGCCCATAGTTAAAAAATATTTTCCAGGGAATGGGCAAGTGCCCCTCCTCGCCCTCCCCAAAGGGCGCCCATGACAGTTATCATTTATCAACGGTATCGGCCGTTAAACGGCCGCCTCGTTGCATTCGATATTCGAATGATAATTTTCCCATTCGTTCGGTGCTGCAAATGTGTAAGGTGTGTCGTTGAAAAAAACGACGAACAATGTCGCGAGATATAACCTAACCTAACCTATTTATTATAATATTATTATAATATGACGAAAGCACTCGTCTCCCGTTTCGAAGTGCTATTGATCAAAACAGAAAAAATCGACTTACGGAAGTAATCATTGACGTCTTGAAATGATGTTCACTGTGTACTCGAGATTTCGAGTTTTTTGTTATCAATTTTCGACGGAACATAATATCCAGTGTCACCTCAATCATGGCCACCACTCTGTAGAGTTCTCTGATTTCAATGTTTGTGTGATTTGTATTTTTGTATTTTTTTTTTCTTTTCACTGGGGATTCGCCTAGGATCAAGTTTATTTCCCCGTCTAACATTACCAGTTACCAGGTAAATGTGCTTACCAGTTACTTAAAACGCGCTATATTGAAACAGCAATAACTGCTGTGGTGACACCGGACATGCTCCAGCGAATTTGGCGAATGAATTCGATTATCGTGCATCAGACGTAAGCTGTGTAACAGCCAGAAGTCACAATAAAGTTTATTACATTAACAATAAAAACTGTACTTTATTGATTTTAATCGAAATTTGAGTGTATACTGAGCGTTTTAAGAATAATTTTGTGCTCATTGGGTAAGTTGATTTTTGGTTTTAGATTCTGAACGAAGTGAAGAAGCTAGTGTTTTTAAAATGATGTTTATTTTTTTTTCCGTGTACAAATTTTCGTATGGAAATACTTTTCCAAAAGTTTCGATCAGCAACTTTTTGAAACCGGATTTACCTCTAGATGGTACTTTAGAGAGGTCATTTTTTGAATTTCTCAATTTTTTGGAAAAAAATACTTAAAATTTGACAAAAACGACTCGGAAACTATCATTTTTTGATCCGAACTATATGAAAATTTAAACATAGATAGAAAATAATATAAGAAAGATTTTGGCGCAAGACAATTTTAGACATTTTTCTAACATTTTTTTTCCCATTTTTTATTTTTTATATTATTAACTTTCTTCCTTCAGAATCGTTTATTGAAGAAATGATTTATCGTTTCTTTAAAATTCAATACACCCGTCAAGAGAATCCCACCCGACGATCGAGTACACACTTTTTTTTATATATAACTTTGAAATATTATGATGTGGGGGAGTTTTGTTACACGCTGTATTATGTGATATAATGATGCACAATCCTATTCACCACCGCGTAATGTTGTAACGGCGGCGGGTGCAAGATCATTATCGGTGTTTTACATTTTTTTATTTATTTTTTTATATTCTGCTCCCCGAAACGTCGTTTAAAAACGATTACGGAAGTAATAATATATTATAATCGTCGTCGACAGAGGTGATACGATGACGGATGCGATGCAGAGCGCCACCCGTCACCTTCACCGCGTGATTATCTCTCAGAGTCCTGATGAGCTCACCCCCCCCCACCCCCATCTGCCAGAGGTTCTTTAGTGTTGTGTAAATGGAAAAGATAATTTTGTACTATATCATTTCAACTCCCTAATAGGGCCATCAAATTTTTGTCAAGCCAAACAAATGTTCAATCTTTCAATACATTTTTTTTTTTTTTTACAATATGTTTGTGATTTTTACACTGTGTATTTAGTGTATTCTAACGAATCTAATGTAGGATATTGAAGCAGTTCATTATACTTAAAACAAAGTTTAAAGGTTCGTGAAAATGTTGATGCGTGCGAAAAATTATAGTACCCAATGAAAACGATTTATAATATTTTGAAGATAATTTTGAATTTTCAAATGAAACGACTGAGAAATGGTTGTTCGACAATGAGTAGGATCAGGGACTTCTTGGTGAATTTGCATTATGTTTTTATTTTAATCGTATAGACGTACTTTTATGTAAAAATTTAATCTGCGCACATTTTCATTTGTATTGTTAATTGTATTTTGATTGTTTATGAGATTTTTTTCTCAATGCTGTCAATTTTCGGCATAACTTATTTTTTTAGTCAGTATAAAACTGTTTGATATATAAAAAAAAAAAAAAAATTATAATAAAAATATATAAGTGGGCAAATAAAGAATAAAATAATTTTTTTTTTTTTTTTTTTAAATATATTTTTACTATTTTCATTACACGCATTGGAATGAAGTATGAGACAGGCCATATTTCAATATTATTTCATACCACAATCACATCGCACGCCATGTAATAAATACCTTAAACGACTCCTCTCTACTATAATAATATGTGGATGAAATATGATGACGATGAGTTCGTTCGCAATAATCGATTTGACCCGGACGACGACGGGGTGAATCGCTTTTGTGCCGATTTTTGTACCCCATAAATGATTTTTATCGCACGACGAGCTCGTATGCGGCGGTTTTATAACCGAAGTGGAAAAAGTCGATTAGGACGCCAAACGTGTTGCGATAAGAAAAAGTAATAGTCGAATAGACTGGCGTGATAAAAATACGTGCACTTCTTGTTTACTATTATATTTTCCGGTGTCGGTAAACGGAAAACGACACGTTTTGCTTTTTGCGCAGTATCCGTCCGTGGTGCCGTTATTTTGTTTACACGTCTACTATACAAATACCATTGTTGATTGTCAAACGATATTTCTGTTCCACTACTCCGAATGTATAATAGAGGAGTGTTAATGATTAAAGGGTATTTTGCATTAGTAAAAAACTATTATAAAGTTCAAATTCCTTAAATAGAAATTCAAACACTAACCTCTCCACCCTGAATTTCACTCAATGGGCGCCCTTACAAATGAGACTATTATTATTTTACCGTAGACAGGTGAATCCGGATATTATATTTTTACTGTATGTAAGTGGGGGACTATTTGTCACTAAAAATAGCTTTAAGGCACGTGTGAGACGTACCATTTACACATTGTGTACTATCACATTAATAATTGTTCAACTTGTGGTATTTGTTTTCAGATTGTGTGTGTGTGTGTGTGTGTGTGTATGGTATTCTTTACTTAAAGGACTGCTTATATAAAGTTACTTCAGTAATAACTGGATTTTGTAGATATACATAATCATATTCTATCCAAAAACAACCTCTCTATGTTTTAAAAAACCCTCTACGATTTATTTTTTGTCAATATATTTTCAACGAGTCTTTAAAAACGAGAGGCTTTGATGGTCATTGTTTCAACGTTATTCAGCGTTTATATTATTCGTTGAAAATGCGCTATGATGTGCTACCCCAAGGGTTCTCAACCTTTTGACGTTCATGCCTCCTTTTATACTATTGTATGGGGTCACGCCCCCCCTTCCAACTATTATAAGATTGAATTATATTTTTTTATTTACAAAATATATATATATATATATATATTATATATGATGATATATACATCATGACTTTAATTATAAATGTTGGGTATTAACATGAGTATAATAATTCAATAATATTCTTCAGATTATTGAAAATAATATTGTTAGTTGTTACACAATGATGACCGATAATCGCATACTTACTTACAAAAAAAAAAAAAATAATAATAAAAAACAAAAACCATAAACAACATTTTCATGTTCTGTGGTTTTATGTGAATATAGTCACCTTGGGGGGGGGGCACGCCCCCAAGGTTGAGAATCCTCGTGCTACCCGATTGGATGTTCTCTTCTAAGAATATTAATTTATCATATTTATATTAGACAGTCTAATATTGCGTTGTGTATACTTTCAGGGGTCGTATTTGGAGACCATACATCCGATCGATGCGGTGAGGAATTCGAAGAAGAGACCAGAGATCGGACAACGTGTTCGTCTCAGCGAAGGAGATATCGCCCAGACAAAGCTTTTATACAAATGTTACAGTGAGTAAAACGAATTCACCCGCCTTTGTTAAATAGGTAGCCACAGAGTATAATGTAATTTCAACTGGAATAATGTGATCATACATTTAAATTCATATATATCTAAATTTACATGTACATATAAATTCAAATTGTATAAAATACTCCCAGTTTTTATTTATTTATTTTTTTTTTTATCGCTACTATAAAGTAATAAAATAATAAAACTGTTTATGTCTTTAATAATAATTCATGTCTTATTGAAAACTGGTTAGAAATTAATAGCGTTATTAATAGAAATTTATAGTGTTTATCTAAATATTTAGAAAAATTGGGCTTATGAACTACCAGTATAATACATTTATTTAAATAACAAAAATAAATAAATAATAATAGTAATAAAATTAATTTTTTTTTTCAATTTTTAATAGGTACATTTAGGTATGTTTTTTATGTAAACACTTAATGTGGCCATTTGGTAAAGTTGTAATAAGCAAAAACTTGATTTAAAAAAAAAAAAAAAAAAATTACTGGAAAAAAATGTTCAATTATTGGAACTCGTAAGTATAAAATGTATTAAAATTGCATATATCAAACTCCTTAACGTTGGTATTGGGTTAGCTTAGGTGCTTCCTAACCTGTTAGGTTTACATTTTCAAAATAATAGGCAACTAATAGTACATCTATGCTTCATTGGTGCTAAAATAGAAATCCATTGAAGTATAATGTTTTTCTACTCGACTTTTTCTACATGATAAAATTACATTTTCATTTTTATCAATGTAGAAAATAATAATTTGTTATATAAAATAATTATAATAAAATATAGACAAATTATTGTATTTGTATTTGAGTGTTGTGCCTCTACCAAGGAAAAATAAAAATGAAAATAAAACTGTCATCATATTATGAGACGATATTTTATAATATCTTATTATAATATTATAATATTTTATTATATTCTCATATCTAATTTATACTCAAATCATATTTCTGTAATTTTTTTTTTTTTTTTGTTGATATTTGTTTTGTCGTTATTTTTTATTTTGGTCCAAAATTGATGTTCGCCGGGTGTTATTTTTTCAAGGGTGCGGAAAGACGTTACAAGAGAACAGTGGCATTTTCGGTTATTCTCCGGAGCCCGCACAGGAGTACGGCGACCGGTGTGAATGGCGAATCACGGCCACGCACGGCGAACGCATAGTGGTCAACATTACCGAACTGGACATATTGAAGTCGGATCAGTGCAGCACCGATTATTTGGAAATCCGCGACGGATATTGGCACAAATCTCCGCTGCTCGGTAAGCATGACGTCACGTGTTGTGTTGCTGCAAGAAGTGTGATTACAGGGGCGTAATTAAGGGAGGTAGGGGATGAGGGGGATAGATCCCCCCTCCAAGCCGTTTGTATTCTGAGTGAAACGAAAAATGTATAATTAGTTTTCAAATAAAGTATAGTTTCTTTTGTTATGTGTGTTATCACTTTTTTGGATAATACTAAATTACATAATAATAATATGGTCTAAAAGTTAGTTACACTCAATAGATCAGACATTTTTTCTAGTTTTTACTCAAAAAAAGGTAATTTTTCTCTTATCTTTAAAACTTTTCCAAGTGTAAGGAAAAACCAGCGAAAAGTTGAACAAAAAAAAGTAAAATCTTTTGTTTGTTGACGTGATTTTCATAAAATTATTTTTCAAAATTTTACTGTAAATATAAAAAAATAATAGTGCTGAGAAATCTAAATTATCCTGAAATATCATAATAATTACTTTCAAAATGTCATTACTACTTTTGGACTGAGTATAAAGCTTTAAAAATATTGGAAATATCTCGATTTTATTTAATAAAACTTTAAATTTTAAGTATAAAGTAATATGGTTTCACTAACAGGCAATAGCGCAGAAAAAGAAGCGAACAAAAATTAATCGGGGTTTTTTTTCAGTCTCGCTCAGAAATAAAATATTAACGAAAATCATTATTTTTTCACTTAAAATATTGATTTTTCTTTATTAAAACCTATACAATTTTAAATAATATATTTATAATAATTGTTCAACTGATATTTATACTTGTGAAGAGGTGAGTAATTTGTTATTAAGAATTCATCGCTTTAGATTTTTTTTTTTTTAAAGCGATGTTAATTATTTCTATTAAAATAAATGAAGAAATGTAAGGTAGCATTTTAATAATAATAAAAATATTGAAATTTTCAACTTGATAATAAATATTTCTTCATAAACTACACACAATAAACATACAATTATTATGAATTTTAATTTCTGAAATTTTTAAATTGAGTTTGCAAGGTACCTACGTAATAATGCTTATCCCGCAAATAATTAATTAACAATAATAATAAACACAATTTTGTAAATACAAACGAATAGTAAAATAAACATAATTTTTGTTGAGTAAATATAAAAATGTGTCCAATGCAGGTAGATTTTGTGGCAGTGGCCGTATCCAAGATTTGATAGTGACGGCCAATAGCCGAATGTTAATTAGTTTTGTGATATCTGACAAAGGTACGAGGTTCAAAGGATTCACCGCTAGTTACGAAGGTTAGTAAAACATAATATTATTATTAATAATATTAGGATGGTCTATTGCAAATGAAGACTTCATTCAACATTTCATCTATTTTGAACATTTTTTTTTTTTTTTTTGTAATTTTTAAATAATTCGCTCGTATACGGAGAAGATCTAAATTGATTGTAATTGATTAAAGTTTAACTTTCTTTTATTTCCAGCGGTTTGTGGGGGAGAAGTTATGGTGACGGATGAACAAGGACATTTGGAGTCTCCTAATTTTCCGGACGATTACTTACCTAACAAAGAATGCGTTTGGAAACTAACAGCACCGGAAGGATATCAAGTCGGATTAAAATTTAACGTTTTCGAGGTAATAATTTTTTCATTTTAATTCAGTCGGAGTTAGTTAATTTTTCAAGGGTGTGTTGTTTTACACGGTCTAATTATTCGAGTCGACTTTACAAATACATATGTATTGAAATTAATGCGTTTTGTAAGTCGTTTGATCGTAAACGCAACTGTACCTTTACGACTTTTCAAACTGTTGTTCTCAATTTATTTTTCAATATATTTCATTTTATTCTCGAGTACTGAAATACACTCGTAACGACATATTATCATAATTTGTATTTTCTGTTGGAAATATGTTTTAACGTACATACGTATGTGCGCAAACGTAAATCTTATTTGCTCTTTGATGTTTCTTTGTTCTCTTTGAACACGTATATAATATTGTAGGTCGTAAATTAGTAAATAAAATCATCAAATGGTTTTTTTTTCTTTTAAGTAATTAAACTAATGAGTTTTTACAAAACGTTGAACTCGCTCTCAATTAGTCAATTTGATGTCATATTATACCTATTTTCATCACATTCTTGTGTACCCGTTTAAGGTTTACATTAATTATTAATAAACGGAAGTTTAAAGCAGACTCGTTTTTACAAGAATTTCTCATCGTGCGGTTTTCTTCGTAGCATATTATTTATTAAAACTATAGCGATTTCTCGTTATATGAGTACTATTGTATAAATAATATTTCATTTGTTTCATTTCGTGTTCACAGATCGAAAACCACGACAATTGTTTCTACGATTACGTCGAGATCCGAAACGGGCACACGGCCGACAGCCCTTTGATCAACAAGTATTGCGGATACAAATTGCCCCTGGACGTCCATTCCACTACGAATAAACTTTACGTCAAATTTCTTTCCGACAGCTCGGTGCAAAAGGCGGGATTTTCCGCTACATTTATGAAAGGTATGTATACATTAATGGCGCGATATTGTACTGTGTAAGTATATAATATAATCAGTCCAAAATTCCAACTTGGATTTCTTATGCAATTCTCTTAAGGTTTCGATTTCACGTTTGAGCAGATTAATAATATTTCTATCACATCATATGGGTATATAAATAATTGGTAATTATATAATATTATACACCTGTAGCGTTCAATATAAGTCTGAAGTTATTGTAATAAAAAATAGGTTCCTTTTTAATTTAAAAACGAAATTAATTTCGATAGCAAAAGCAAAAAACGAGTATAAGTTTTTGAAATAAGTTTTCAATGCATTTTTAATCGGTTTTTGTTTTCGCTTATTTTTTTATGCATTAATAATTACCGTTCTTCGACAATGGATTATTTCGTTTTATTTGCCGGAAATTATATTGTTGGAACGTTAAGAAAAAAAAAAAAAAAATAGATAGTCGCAGCTTATTTTGTTTTACTTCGACTGCAGTTCAAAGTTTACAAACAATAAGAGTATTTTTCCCAGAACAATAATTGAAAAGATACGATTACATTCGGAAAAAAAAAATAGATAATAATAACAATATTAATTAATATTAATTAATAATGCGCGTTGTATCCAATCAATTGTATCCCGAGTAAAATACGTTCGGTTAGCCGTGTGCTGTTTTTTTTTCTGCAATTATTTTTCATCCGTGAATGATTAATTACATAATATACATAACATATTAACGAAATTAATAAACACAAATGTGTTTGTGTTCACGTTTTTCAAAACTAAATATTCTCTTTTACAGAGTACGACGAGTGCACTTCAGTGGACCACGGATGCGAACAGTTCTGTATCAACACTTTGGGCGGATACGATTGCGCGTGCAAAGTGGGCTTTGAACTCCATTCGGACAACAAACACTGTGAAGGTACGCAATGTAAAATACGTTTTTGGGGCTTTAAGACTTTTCACCGAACTCTGATAATATTATGTGTAGCTGGACAAGTGCTGCCGGGTAAGGCGGAAGTGTCGGCTCTCATTGGGTTTTAGAATTTTTTCTATCCAAAATCCTGTTAAATAGTTTTAGGGAAGGAGTACTGGCCTACCAGACGCTTAATTTTGGTAATTCGCTGGTTCGTGACCTACGTGCAATAGGTACGCAATAGGTATTTGTCGTCATTAGGGATGAGAATTTATTGAAGGTGAAATTGGCGGCAAAATATGTATAGAAATAAGAAATATGAATGTAAACACATAAAATATGCATCATAAAAGAAAAAACACTTAATAAGAAAAAAATAATAATAATGGATTATATTTTTTAAAATAATTTGAATAAAAATTTACATTTTGATAATTAATAAATAAATATTGAATTTTCAACATCCAAACGACGACGATTGTTGAAATGAATATTTTTCAAAAGGGAAAAACCTTTGAAAATCTTAAAAAAATATGTACATTTTTAAAAATAGTATTGTGTAACACTCGCATTCATTATTTATTGTATTGCATACGTGTAAATTTGTATTTTTGTGTTCGACCTTTGGTTTTATGGGATACATTTAAGTTAATAATGCATTTATATGCACAAAAAAGAAAAAAAAAAGAAAAATCATGAATATGTAATTCTCGAAGAATTATTAAAATACGTTTAGAAAAAATAAAAAAAAATACAAACATGAAGTTAGTAACAGATATATTTCATCTCATCTAGCTATAAACCAGAAGATACAGACAAAAACGCGAAATTTCTATGACTTACAGTCGTTTTATTGTTCCTTACACGCATTTCGGGTTGTCGCTATGACTCGAACGTCATCGAAATAATATATAATAATAACTTTTATATATATATATGTTAATACGTAAGTGTGGTAGTTTATGTGATTGGACTTGTAGGAAGTATTGCAAGAGCGCCGCCGTACCGTATTTGCTGTGTATTCTGCTGCGGCGTACGAAAAGAAATTCAATCTAAGCGCTTCGTCACACCACTCAGCATTGCCTTGTTTGCCCCTTGTTGTAGTCGGATAATTATTTTTCGATATCGTCTTCTTATTTCCCCGCGCTGCTGTTATTACCAATGTGGTACTCGGGTTTTATTTACCAAAACGTCGCCCACCACCGCCCCCGCCGCCGTACCACAATCACCGAACGATCGAGCGCGTTTTGAATGCGGTGGGGGGGGGCTCATTGGATCGCGACACACACACACACACACACACACACTCGACGGGCAGGGGAAACGAATACTCGACGATTGTGGTTTTTTTTTCTTTATTTTTGGTATTGCCGGTGTCATAGGATTATTATACCTCCTAAATATTTTACCTCCCCCCCCCTTCGGTAAAATTAACTTAGGATATTTATACCCCCTGGAAAAATGTTGTGGGGGTAAAAATAACCTAAGAAAATTGTACCCCCGGTAAAAATATACTAGGTTAGGTTTTAACCCGCCTTGGTGAAAATTTTTCCAGAGCTATAAATATCCTAGGTTTTATAGTCCCCGGACAGCAGGGTTTCGCCCGTCTACCCCAAATGAATCGATTCGATTCGTTTATATATGTTCTTTGCGTAAAATCAATTACAGAAAAACTGAAACGTTGTTGTGATGATTCATTTTTTTTCTGTATTCTACGGGCAGGCGGAATTCTTCGTCACTTATTCCACGACTAACGGATTAGACGTCAGCTGCTCTGTTTGGAGAGTATTTAGCTCGTTGTATAATAGTCATTAACGATACATTATACCTGGGGAATTGTTTCCTGCAGCTGCTGTACCCAATGTATGAACGCATGTGAACTATGAGTGACAGTAATTAACGAGACTTATTATACCGACTGTAGTTACCGTGCCTACTTATTATACAGCTGTACTTTCTTATTCAACCAGTGTGCCCCAAACCATTACAACGGTTATTTTTTGTTAATAAACGTGCTTAAATTCTTTACCGTAAATCAGTGGTTATTAACGGGAGTGATGCCACCATCTGGGGAAAATTTCGGCTCCTCCAGGGGGTGGTAGGTTTTAGAGGGACGTTCTTTTTTTTTTGTAAGATTAAATAAAAAACAGCATTCGTCTTTTCCTCAAATTTATATTTTTATTTTTATTTACAATACTGATCTGTGTACTTATGAAAATAAAATATTGGCCGGAGGGGCAAGAAGGGGCGTTTGCAGTCAGTTATTTTGATGAAGGGGCGCTGCAGCCAATTAGGTGAAAAACCACTGACATAAATGAATACGTTATTTGCACTTCAGCTACAGCCGCCATAATATTTTTTTAGTTGTTTTCAAAATTTTCTCAAAACCTATAGTCCTTGAGATGTAAATGCGTCATTGGTTAATAAACACCAGATCCTGTCCCTATTCCTTGTTTCTGGTGATCGTGTGTAATTGAAAGAAACGAAGTACACTGTAGGGTGAGCACGAAATAATAGCGGATCGACGGGAAAGTCGTTTGCGCCAAAGGACGTGACGACGTTCGAATAAAATACGTGCGACGCGTTATGTAAAAATGGTCATTGGACGACGGTTTAGTCGTCAGAGAAGGATTTAAACGGAAAACGCGCGTAAAATATTATATTTGCAGATGGTAGTACTCATGTAATGGTGGATTTTGCGCCGGCATCTGTGGTTTTGACGGTAAGTGCGACGACCGGGCGGGCGTTCGGGCTATGCAATATGACGACATACACGCGTATGTGGTACCACCGCACAGTGTTCCAGAAAGTCGATTTAGGGGGACAAAATTATTTAATTATTGTAAAATAATTTTGTATACGACTTTTTTTAGATTCTGAGCGAAGTGAAGAAGCTAGTGTTTTACAATGATGTTTATTATTATTTTTTTTTTCTGTGTACAATTTTTCTTATAGAAATACTTGTCCAAAAGTTTCGATCAATATGTTTTTGAAACCGGATTTGCCTCTAGATTGTACTTTAAAGAGGTCATTTTTTGAATTTCTCAATTCTTCAATTTTTTTTTTTCGGAAAAAACTACCCAAAATTTGACAAAAACGACTCGGAAACCATCATTTTTTGATCCGAATTTTATGAAAATTTAAACATAGATAGAAAATCCTATAAAAAAGATTTTGGCGCAAGA
>JAIPRM010010149.1:0-14032 GCA_025469315.1 Stegophylla sp. TES_Ste_2020
AAAAAACTACTCAAAATTTGACAAAAACGACTCGGAATCCATCATTTTTTGATCCGAACTGTATGAAAATTTAAACATAGATAGAAAATAATATAAGAAAGATTTTGGCGCAAGAAAATTTTGAAAATGTGAAAAAAAAATTTTGGACATTTTTCTAACATTTTTTTTCTTATTTATTTTTGAAATTATTAACTTCCTTCGTTCAGAATCGTTTTATTGAAGAAATGATTTATCGTTTCTTTAAAATTCAATACACCCGTCAAGAAAATCACACCCATCGTGTGAAGTATGTCCGGCTTTTTTTTTTTAAGTACCATAAAAAATAAAAATAAAAAAAATACTGGATTTTTAGTGGAGCTGAACGAAACTTTTGAATCGTTTTTACCAACCCTAATCGATCACTTATCTTCAAATTACAAAAGCACTTTAATAAATAATCCAGGTTTTTTTTTTTTTTTTTTTAATAATATTAATAAATATAATATAATATATATTTTGGATTTTATTATGAATTTCGTTTAAAATTTTTTTGTCAGCTCAAAATTATTGCATTCCAAGCACATATTTGTTTTCGTGATGCCTCATAGAATAAAGCAATAAAAATAAAAAAATTAAACTTTTATTTTGCACTTTTCCCCCGTCGTTTCCCGTGAAATGTTCACAAGATAGTAAATTCAGAACAAATGCGGATCCGATTAACTGTTTAAAAATGTTTAAGTAAATTTTTTTCAAAATGTGTTCTGAATAAACATACTTGAAAGATTAATATTTATTTTTATATTACAATAAATATAATATGTGTACCAGAGACACGGCTTAATCGATTTTATATCGTTATGTTTAATTTAACGGATCGATTTATTGGTGTAACTTACGTAATGATAATACGTGTACTAAAAGTACCTATGTACTGTTTAGTTATTCCTTCACAACCTTTTGCCGCGTGTCAAACATAGCTTTTTAAAATATAAACATAATATATCATTTTAAAATAAGATTTAAGTATAGATTCTCTTAAAACCTCAATCAAATTTTCAATTCTTAATGTGGTGAATTTTTTTATTATTTTCATCTTATTATTCTTCACACGTTTTTGATCCTTATAATCGATATAGTTGTTTTTGAATAAAAATGCGAAAATTTACCACAACTGGACAACGTTTTCACAGATCAATCCAATTGAACTTAAATGAATACATACCTGCAACAAAAGAAATTTTCAAAATTAGAAACTTATTATTATTATTATTATTGGTACACGTGCTTGATTGTTATGTATATTATTATTATTTTTTTGACATATTTCGTCAATTAAAATCTTTTAACATGTATTTTTTTTACACATGCTGAATGTACATACTATATTCAATTTATATTTTATCGAATAATATTTTGTATAAGCTAACAGCTGTATAAGGATGAAACAACAGTGTTCAATTTGATCAGGATTCGATAAAACTGGATTAAATAATTAGATGATTACTTATTATGTACTCACAAATAAATACATTCAAAATTTATTTATTCTTTAAACAAAATAAATACTTGCAAAAACTAAAAAATATAATATATGTAATTAATTTTTAACAATTATTATTATTAATTATTATTTGTTTTATTAAATTAATTAAATAATTTAAGTAAATTTGAAGTGAAAATTTAAGTACAATTTTTTTTTACTAATAAGATGGCAATTTCTAATGTTTTTAAAATTGTTTTCAAACCGTTCTTAAGTATATTTTTTTAGTGATTTATGACACAATTTTTTTTTTTATTTACTGTATTTAATTCATACACCTATTAATAACTGATCCCATAAGCTAAATGTATACAGATCTTAGTTTTATTTATTTATTTTTCTATCGAATAAATATTTTAATTATACTTATTAATTCAACGAATAATTTCGATTTTTCACCCCCATCACCGATCGCCCGTGGAAGAGTGTATCACACGTGGCACGTCATAAAACGGTACCCACGCGAACGACGAGGTGATTATAAAGAGAGGGGGTTTTAAGGTATGCGCGAACAGTGAGAGAGAAATAAAGGGACCGAAAAAACGTTAATAATTAACGCGAGCTTTGGCAATTACCAGTGTTTTTGTATTATAAATGTATATGCGCCGCCGCGTGTATAGCAGCCGGACGGTCTCGCGGCATACATAATGTACACGAGCGCGCGTTGCACAGGGTTTTAAGCTGTTTCGCGCGAGCGATAAATCAACTCGTCGTCGAGGGGCGGTGGCGATGGTCCGCCGTAGGTTTTATTCCCGAAACGAGTATCTGATTATGGAAATGAGAATGCGGAAAAATTCGCACCTTTTTTGCCGAAGTCGGCGCGAGATTTTCCCCAGACGTGACGGCGGTGTCCGAAACTCGCGACCGTCGCGACGCGTCTCACCGAGGCCGGGCAATAACGATAGTTAAAAAGTTAAGCTATAAAATTTGATTACCATAAAGCGAATTACTTAAGGAGTAAGTGTTTATTTTTTTTTTTTTTAAGCAACTTTAAACTGAACGAGAGCAACATTTATTTCCACAATGTGCAATAAAATTAGAGTTAGGATTTTGTAGGAACTTGCTTTGTTTTTCAAACGGTTTAAAACGAAACAATGATAGCTATAGATTAAGGATGGCAAATCTTTTGAACACTGTATGTCTGTGCATGTCACTGTACCCTTTTTTTTTTTTTTTTTCAAGCGTGCCATGAAAGATATTATATATATATATCCTACATTTATTATTGTAAAAAAAAAAAAAAAAAAATATTGTAATTTTATTGTTTAACTAATGTATTGATATAAAAAAAGTTAGTTTAGGTACATAATATTATAACAATCCTTTGTCAATTATTTATTTTATTTCTTTATGTGATTTTTGTTATTGATGTTATTTGATATTTTGGTAGTTTAATCTCAATAAACGCAGATAATATCCTAAACGCAATATTATATATTATTATTTTATCTGAATATAAAATTGAATAATCGTTACTAACCGATAAAAGCCGTATGCCGTATTTTAATTTTTCGTGTGCCTTTAAAGTCTTTTCACGTGCCACTTCGAGTACGCGCGTCATGGATTTGTCATCCCTGCTACAGATTCTATATTTCTATGTACACTATACTCAGGATAAAACGCAGGAAATTTCTATTTCAATACTAATTTTTGATTTTTAGTGTTTTACTTTTTGGTTTAGTTGTTTAAATAATTATTTTCCTTTACTTTTATTTAAAAAATATTAAATTATTAATAGGAAAAAAATGAAAAGCGACTCGACCAGCTTTGCGTTTTACAAAATAAATACGAACGCTGAGAGGGGGCGCGTGACGTGTAATCGCGTGTTTTTGTACGCGTTTAAGTATGCGTGTACGAATAATTATTACCATACCGAACCCGCGTCATGGTCACGGTATGACACGTCGTGCGAAAGTTTCCGCACACAAAACTTCTCTCGTCACCTACCGTTGTGACGCCGCCGCCGCCGCCGCGCGATCCCAGTCATTAGCCCTTATATATACGTCCGGTGACGCGGTGGCGAGCAGAGCGGTTTTGAGCGAACGCCAGCAGCTCCCACAACCCCGTTATTGTTGCGATTATTATTATTTGTCCTCTCGTCGTCGTCATTAATCATTTGCAATTGTATCCGTTGTTAAATAACAACGACCGTTTCCCCTCTTTCCCCCCCCGAGACCCGGAATGCCTCCCCCTAACACACACACACACACACACACACAAATACGGGTAAAAACCTCTAATAAATACTAAAAGGGATTTGAGCTCGGCGCGGTTGCGGTTTATCTCGCGTGCGAGGAGCGGATGATTTGTGCGCGCGCGCGGTCGGGTCGTGTGACCTGATGCTGCCGCGGTCGTTTCGTCGGACGACACGTTTTGACTGACGACGACGTGGTATCGTTCACGATGAAAAAGTTCACCCGGAAGCCCCTGTGATCTGTTTGGAAACGAGAAGTTTTCCAGAATCCCTGCACCGAGGGGCCGGTCTCGAGTTTGTTGATGCTCTATAATAATATAATTTACGCCACCCGTATTCAACATTTATTAAGTTTGTTTTGGGGTGGAAAAATATAAATATTAAATTCGGTTTATTTAGTTCATTTGAAATTTGCCGGCCCTAGCCTGGATCATAATATTATGGATGCCATGTCCTGCCGATTTCATTACGTTCGTTATCTTCAAAATTACTGAATGAAAAATAGTAATTATTGTGTCATAAAGCTCATTTTACTGTCCCAATAATTTAATGTTTTATTAGAAAAACACTAATACGATAGTAGAGTTCTATAATATCCTAATAATGGTCAGATTTGTTTGAACATGTATTTTTGACTGTACACTGTAGTGGAAATTTCTTAGTTCTATTTTCTCGAAAAGTTAGTTTCGGAGTATCGACTAATTAAATGTAATTGATTTAACGAAATACCGTATTAGTTTTTTTACTCAAATTTGAGTTAGTGTTTCCTATTTCCGGAACTTTTCGAGTAGGAAGATTGTTCATATAAAAATAAATAAACATAGATTTTAAAATGACTATTTTTTCTACCACTATGAGTCTGAAATCATCAAAATCATAAAAAAAACCTGGAAAATAATAATTAAATTTATTGTTAAATGTTCATAACGCATATTTTTTTTTATAATTTAACCTTTAAAGTAAAACTTTAAGATGAATATACTGTTTATTTAATTTATTAAACTATTTTAATTTTGTATATTGTATAATATTTTATAAATCCGATAAAATATTGTTTGATTTAAATAAAAGTACTGGTAAATTAAATTATTATCGACTGAATAATATAATATTTATATAGATATAAATCAATTGTAATAAAAATATTTCATGTACATTAGTATAGTGTCTAAAAGCTTTTTGGACATTTAATTATATAAATGAAAAAAGGTTGGTTCGGTGGCCTGAATAAATTTCAATCTCCCATCTTGAATTCGGTTCCCACTCCACTCGTAAGGCCGAAACTATCCTTTGATGAGAAACGAAAAAAAAAATACTTTGAGTTTATAGAGTAGAGAAACCGAATAAATATGTTATCCGATGTTTTCGCGGTGTTTTCTTTGTCTTTGGTAGGCTGTGGTCCAAAACTTGATCCTGTCAAGATGCAATCGTTTGCGTTTGCGATCGTCATAGAGAGAATTTTCGTGAAAGCGAACTGATAAACAGTGAACGGAACGAATGCTGACTAGTGGGTAGTGAGTGATAGAGTTGTGGACGGGGAGTGAGGGAGCCATTTTGGATTTATAGAACAACGTCAATTTAAGAGAGAAAAAAAACAACAAAGACGTAAAAACACGTGAGCACGCGTGGCGCTCCACAAAGAAGGAGAAGAAAAACGCTACGCGGGGAAGAGCAAAAAAACAATAGCCGTTGGACTGAAAATCTCATTCCCTCGGGTGACTTCGATCGTTTCTATGTGTGCCGGGTTTGATCTTTCTTTCTTTTATTTGTTCAGTTTCTCTCTCTCTCTCTCTCTCTCTTTCTCCGAACGAGCTCGGGAAAACGCCAGGGGGGGGAGTGAGAGTCATACATTTATACATAAGACAAAAAACGGTCCCCCGAGACCGAATGAATGTGAAAAAACGATAACTTTTGAAGAACACTTACGCGTTTTCGTGGTTCACTGTCTCGGGGAGCAAAATGCTTTATCGGTCGCGCGAAATTTCAAGCTTTGATATTGATATTGGATAATAGGTATGTGTGAAAGCGCGCGTGTATACGTCCATACGTTTAGTTCCTTTTTGAAATGCATTTTCTAGCTACAAAAACTACACAAAGGACTCGTTTTCGTTTCATTAGACGTCGCATTAATTAATTAACTATTTTTTATGTAATTTTCTGTGTTGTGACCTACGCGTTTCACTCGGTTCGATTTTATTCGCGAGAGAACAAATAGTAATATCGTATCGTGTCGGTCTATAAATCAATTTTACACACAGAATAATGTATACGAGTATATTTTTTATTTTTTTTTACCAACATCATATAAAACTGATAATAACAAATAAAAAATAAGTCTGATGAGTTATTTATTCATAAAAATTTTAATATATACTTTAATTTTATATTCCTTAGTATAATATTTTATGGTATCTTCATTTGTTCGGCAAATATATTCAAATATATGAAAAATTGACGATTTGGCAAAATTAATGAAATTATTTATAATTTGTTAATTTTCTTAAAATTTAATTGATTTACAAAAATTGTGTGAGAATATATTTTATAGACAATTGTATACTGAATAATTAATATTTTATAATTTTTTTGATAAATTCATTAGATTTAAAAATAAATTAAAATATTTAAAAAAAAACGCTTGTTTGTAAATTTTTAACCCTCTTGTTACAAGTGAACGGGGTGAATTATAACAGTCAAATTTAACACACATTACTTTCTGATATCATTTAACAAGATGGGGGGGGGGTTAAGAAATAAAACATTATAATTTTTTTATTTTCACCTATGAATAAGGACCACCCCCCTAGTATACGTATTATTCGAACGTAGTAATTAAAACGAGATTATAAATTGGATATTTCGAAATTGATATTATCGGAGTAACGAAAATCGGTGAACCATCTCGGGGACGTCTTATGTAATAATGTAAACGACAAATTGATTGAAAATATGTATGTATATACACATAAAAAAAAAAAAAAAAAAAAAGGTAAATACTAAAGTAATAAATCGTCTGGTAAACAAATATTTGCCAGACGATGACGTATCGCGTAAATCGTTATTTGCCCGGAGAATAAAAATACACGTTGAAATAAATAATAATAATAATAATAATAATAATATAATGACACGTCACGTAATATATCGCATGACGACGTTTGGCAAAACCGTTTGATCGTGTTGCGCAGATGGGTTTATTATGTGCAATAATAATATGCCAGCGATATATTAATTGACGGACGTGCTACCTGTGATTTTTTTTTGTTTTTTAACGTGTCGCGAAAGGGATCGACTGCTGTCATATTAAAACATTGTAATATTATTATTATAATATTGAAGTTTGTGGGAAAATTTAATAGGCGTTTCCGAGAATATTCGTAACATTATAATATTAACCTATAATATAGTGCGTACACGTGCACACCATACACGTACGAGTATAATACATAATATTGTGTATTACAATATAGTAATGCTGTTGTGTTATTACGTGAACCGTGATTGTTGGGTGGGGGAGGGGGTGGGTTGGGGTACTACGTGTTATTATGTAAATGCGAGCTGGTGACTGTATCGGATCGGTGTCGACGCGTATCGCGTTAATGTTGTTTGAAAACTATAACGTATAACGTGCAGGACTATAGTTTCTTCTATACTCTATTTTCGAATGGAAAAACACGTTGTTATTTCGTAAAGTTATAAATATATTTCAACATTTTAAGGGTTGAAAATTTCTAAACGAAATCGAGTACACGCGCAATCTTACATTTTAGTTTTGTTGGCAATTTTCAATTATAAACAAGAGCTTTAAATTTCAAAACTCAGTAAAATTTAGCATTTTCGCGAGTGATTAAATCGACGTGGTTTATTCTATTGTTAAATCGTTAAACCTACTCGATAATTCAGCTATTTCGTCAAAGAAATGGTTTATCGTTTTTAGATTCTGAGTGGAGCGAAGAAGCTTGAGTTTTTACAATTTTTTATTGAAAATTCTTATATTTTTCCTCTGTTCACACGATTTTGTGTAGAACTACTTGCCCAAAAATTTTCACCGACAACTTTTTAAATCAAAATTTCGCTCTTGGTAGTAATTTAAAAATGTCGCTTTCCGAAAGCATCCGAATATTATTATTATTTGTCTCAAATTTGGGAAAAATTACCGGAAATTTGACAAAAATGTAGCATTCATAGATAATAACTTGATAAGTATTTTGATGAATAAAATTTTTTAATATTTATGTGATTTTTTTTTTTTTTTTTTTTGTTCCCAGTTTTTGGGAAGGGAAATTCAAACTTTCAAACGCATACTTTTTTTGTAATCAATTTTTTTCTCAAATTTGGGAAAAACTATCCGAAATTCGATAAAAATGTAAGCATTAATAGATAATAACATAATAAATATTTTGGTGAATTAGAATTTTAAATATTTCTATGTTTTTTTAAAATTATTTCTTTAATTTTTTTCTTATCGCAGTTTTTGGGAAGGGAAATTCATACTTTCAAACGCATACTTTTTTTTTGTAATAACAATAAATTTTATAATTTTTAAGTAAACCGAGAATAAAAAGTATTTATGGTGTGAAATATGTCCGGCTTCTAATAATACAATACCACCAACCGATGACCGAATAGGAAGAACTTTTTTGAAAATGCTGATTAAAACTATAATAGCTAAAAACTCTATTTTGCCGACTGTAAAAAAAAAAATATTATTAAAATTCGAAAAGTTACTAATTTTCTATTTTTCTCACTTTGCAATGCTCTCTTTACTCAATTCACATCGCTTCCTTCGTTTACTTTGCGAATTATTTACGTTGCGGATGGGATAATTTTCACCCAAAAATTCCCTTTGCCCAAGTTTTGATAGCCGAGATTTTGAGAAGCATTTACTTGAAACTTGACTGAAGAATTATAAACATTTTTCACATGTTAAAATCAATACACTTTTATATTTATCAGTAATAAATAAAGCCAAGTGTCCTCTAGTAGAAACTACGTGTTCGGTTTTGGTAAACACACAAATTTCATTAATATTTGGTTTAGGTAATTAAATAATTCATTGGATTGAGTGGAATGTAATTTAGAACAGTTTCATGAACATTTTCGCCATTTCGACGTTTGCCAGTCTTTCAAACGCATTTAAAAACAACCTTTGATGTGATTCGGAAAACCCCATGGTTGGCTACCCGGAAATTTCGAGAGTGACGGTCGTCAGTACTTTTTCGATTTCTTCTCGTTCCCGAGTCGGGTGGCGTCGAAAACGTTCAGATAGTGCAGTGTTTAGTATAGTAGTGTTTCTCAACCTTTTGAGGTTCATAGCTCTTTTTATACAATTTTATAAGGTCATCCCCACTTACATATGTGTAAAATATACTCAATACATTATACAAGTTATAAGTAGGACCCGGAATTTGATATACTTACAACTTTTTTCTAACGCTATTATGCGAGGCTTATCTTTATAGAAATGTCACTTATGTTATCCAGAATTTAACGGCATCAATTTTGTTTTTTTGGTTTTTTTACACATTATTTTGATATATTAACTATTCGAAAGATAGATAAGTATTGTTCAATCGATAAATTATTTTATAGAAATATTATATTTTCGTATTGAAATTATTTTGTATATAGGTTTCAAATTTATTTTTTGACATTTAATTGGTTTCTGATAGCATTGCGCCGTTGTGCGTATGAACTTGATTAAAATTTTTCTACTCTTGTATTAATAATTTAAACAATGAAGACGGATAATATTATACATTTAATTT
Source organism: Stegophylla sp. TES_Ste_2020 (assembly GCA_025469315.1). Taxonomy (NCBI): domain Eukaryota; kingdom Metazoa; phylum Arthropoda; class Insecta; order Hemiptera; family Aphididae; genus Stegophylla; species Stegophylla sp. TES_Ste_2020. The sequence goes on from JAIPRM010010149.1 coordinate 9,482, forward strand.
TAAACACATACACCAGTAAATAATAATGACAGAATAAAATATACGTAAACAATCAGAAAAAAAGATCCAGATGATTCGTGGTCTATGAACGTTTTCACGCCAACCCTAATATTTTGTCCACCTCCCCCCCCCTCCTCTCACCAAACTAAAGGGTGCGTACCGTCCAGGTTGAAAATCCCAAGTGTAGAGGCTTATATACCGTAGACAGGTGGTGGCGATCACGCTATAGTAAGCGCAGGTGATGGGAAAAATAGCAAGAAAACCGTTCGTCTGATAATAATAATTTATTAATCTCTGTCACTGCAGCCACGAATTGGTCGATCGCAGCAGACGTTTTTGCATCGTGATCGATTAGCTCCACAGTAGCAGTGACGGGAGAATTTTCGAGTCGAAATAGACGGCCGGAGTGAGTTTGCGTGGGCGGAGGGGTTTTCGGTGAGTAAATCTCTGCACGCGAAACTGGCTACGGTCACCGCGTGCGTTATGGAAATATTATCGTTGTTGTTGTTGTCGTCATTATAATATTATTATTATTATTATTATTATCATTATGACTACGGCGCACACCGTCGCGTCGTGATGACACGGTGGGGATGAATGGTGGGTGGTGTGGTGGCGAGGAGGGATAAAAGATTTAAAACGTTCCCCCGCCCTTCGCCCGTGCACTAATGCACGCGGTTTCAGCGTTTAATTAACGAGCCAACAATGTTCAGTGCTATCCCTATTTTTGTGTGCAGCACCAAATTCTAAAACGAGGCTATAATAAAATTCTTTCTAATGGATTTTTTTTTCGAATAATTAATATTATTATTAAATTATTATACTAACATAATAATTTAATAATATATATATATATATATATATTATTTATTTTCATACAATGCGCAGGCCACAGACATGAAAATTGAATAATTTATATAATTTAATTATAGTAATACTTCTGTGCTATGTTTCGAACAGCTATAATAATTAGAAATAGGCTTTTAATAAGTTTTGAAATTTTTTAAAAGTGCTGTGCAATGGTATCTAATCTAAAAATAAATTTCACCACATAATATGATAATATATATTATATATATATTTGCATTTTGACGTTGTTTTTTCCAATATTACAACAATTTTATAAATTTCAACTTAATTTTGTTTATTTAACTGTTTTTCACTTATTTAAAACTCTTAATTCTTAACATTCTGCCTACTTAAGGACATACATTTTGTGCGATTTTCGAGAATTCTGGGAGAGAATTGTTTTTACTTTGGAGTTTGGAGGGGGCTTAGTACCCCCTTAATTGCACCGATGTGACAAAATCAAAACCTTAATAATAAAATTCGATCGATTTCCACTGAAAAATTATAAAAATATTCATTACTGCTGTTATATTCGTTTCAAAACGATTACGTATTAATGTTGAAAGCGGACATAATATTATATATTTGTAAGCATTATTTTATTTTATATAATTTATTTTGTCGAATCCGTATTTTATAAAAACACTGATTACATAATCGTGGAGAGAATTATGAACTATGTGAAGCACTAAAAGTATACAAAATTTAAATTACGGGTATTAAGAATATTAATACAACGTGTAAAAAAAATATACGATGAAAAACTATTACTGCGAAGTCGTATAAAAAACGATTTGAAGGTCATCTCGTCGCGCAAAACGACGGTGAAATAAATACAAATAATAAAAATTCAAAATCGGCGGATTTGAGTGAAATAATAGTGTACTTAAATTTGAGTTTACTATGTCGGAGCTCGTGTTTAAGCTAGAGCTCTAGAAAGAAAACCCATCACGGGATGATACAATTGTAATGTACGTAGACTTATTTTTGTAAGTTTCATTTAAAATGAAATTTTTTAAATTTTGAATATTTTTCAAAAATTACGTAAATTTTGTACATTTCAACTTACTTTTATTTATTTTTTTCGAGCTGTTAATTATTGGAGTTTTTATTTTTTAATTCTATTTTTAGAGTTTTACTGTTAGTTTTATATATTATAGGTCATTTTTTCGAAAATTTAGGTCATTAAACTCATAATTAACGCTTTCAAATGTTACAATGACGGAATATGCTATGATAATTGGTAGTTTTGTCATAATTAGGGTTTGAGACTTACTACTATTTCAAGGAAATGTACATGTTGTAAGAAATATTGATTTATTAAATTCAAATTATTATTATTATTTTATTTTTTAAATTTATTAATTTCTTTAGTAGGTTTTTTTTAAAACATAACTATTAATATTATACTCTTCAGGATCACTTGCTTCATTTTCTTCGTTTTAACTCAGAAATAATTGGGTAGTTCTCTAGTTACAACGTGTGGCAGCTAAAACTATTATCAAATTTTACCTCTTTTCTATTTTCTAATGCTGCGAAATGCCATAAATAGAAAATCGAAAAAAAGAGTCCCTCGAAATGATTTTATCAAATTTCATGAATCATGAATAATGATCGTGATTCGACGATAAACAAAATTTAAAAATTTGAAATGTATTTACTCAACATAAAACTTCCAAAAACGCGTAAAAATATGATATAAATAACGAGTGAATTGTAAAAATAAAAATAAATGTTAAATTTGTATTTTTCAGAAAACAATTAATATTTGAATATTTGTGTTTAAGATCGTTGTATATTGTCACAAAATAAATTTGTTTATTTATTCAGCCGTTATACTTGAGAATATGCAAATTCAGCAAGTCCTGAACCCCAGTCAGAACGATTTAACCTTAACGAAATCACAATGACGATACGTTTGCACACGGTAATACAAAATAAACGTATGAACAAATTATTGAAGGGTTTTGGAAAAAATGCATGAGAAAGGATCGAGGTAAGGTGTACATACATGCCACGCGGTATTGTGTCGGTGTATTCAAGCCCAGAATTTCAACGTTGATAGTTCTATGAATTATTCAGTGCATAATACACATATAGGCACGTGTTATTATTATAAACACGGCGGCGGCATTCGCTTGATACGACTTTTTGTTAATTTATACTATCAATATAAACAATCGAAGTGGCCCCCAAAAGAGTTGTACAAACATCGTATTAACATAATAACGTGGTGTTATTGTTGTCGGAAGTCAGCGTTCGATGAATAAAAAATAACCGGGGCCCAACCGAGTAAACAGCTTTTATTCAAAAGATTCGGAACTCACCCTGCACAAGGGGTGAATTTTTTTTTTTTTTTTTGTCAACACGCTCACCTAACCTCATTTTAGATTCCGAGTGGAAGGAAAAAACCGGTGGGGTTTCACAGCGACATCGCATTTTTTAATTTTTTTTTTTTTTTTTATAGATACACTTTTTTACTCGGAAAAGGCTTGAATCAGTACGCGTATAGGTTTCCGGTGAAGAACATTATTCGCGTGGTATTTCGTGGAAATTTTTCGAAATTTACAAAAGTTTTTTGTAGAGCTCGAGAAAAGAAATATCAAATATGACGTGAATTAGATTTTTGAGAAATCGATTTTAGCCAAAACTAACGGTATTGGAGATTTAATGTTGTATTACAAAACAATTTTATTTAAAAATTATTATAAAGTTTCTTTTATATATATATATATATATATATAGATAAAACCGATGAGAAAAAAAAGTGAGAAAAATGTTATCAGACAATTTTATTTTACATTTTGAAAAATTTCTCAGGGCAAAATATTTTTTACATTACTGTCTTTATATATTTAAATTTTCATAAAGTTCGGATTAAAAAAATGAATTGTTTCCGAGTCATCGTTTCCAAATTTTGAGAAAGCATTTGAGAATTGTGAAAAAAGACCTTTCAAAATTACCATCTAGAGGCGAATTGTGATTCAAAAAGTTGTTAGTTGAAATTTTTGGACAATTATTTTCATACAAAAACGTGTACACATAAAAAAAAAAAAGCCGGACATACTTCGCACGATGGGCAGTGGCGGATTCAAAGGAGGGGCCTAAGAGGCCTCGGCCCCTCCCATTGGACCGAATTAGATTTTATTAATTCAATAATGGGTAATTTCTCAAAACCAGATTATCTGCTGTTATTAGCTTATCTGAAAAGTTTTACTATAGTGCCGATGGAGGGCAACTGCTGTGTAGCGTCGTGTACGAGTATATTGTCTCGCCAGTATACGAAATATGGTGTGGACCAGAGGCATAGGCATAGATTTTGAATGGGATGGATTTAAAAGTTAAATTTTCGAATAAATTCATGAGAGTCACGGAACATAAGTTTAGAAAACATTGTGCTAAATCAAAACTAAGTAAGTATAGTTAGTAAAAGTTATTTTTCAAAATTCTCAAGAGTTTATAGAAACGTAAGGAAAACTATCGAAAATTTGAGTAAAATATGCAAAAACATATTTTCTTCATTAAATATTAGTATTATTTAGTTGGCTTCTAGATTGTACTTTAGAGAGGTCATTTTTTGAATTTCTCAATTCTTCAATTCTTTTTTTTTTTGGAAAAAACTACCAAAAATTTGACAAAAACGACTCGGAAACCATCATTTTTTGATCCGAACTATATGAAAATTGAAACATAGATAGAAAA
>JAIPRM010010150.1:0-14030 GCA_025469315.1 Stegophylla sp. TES_Ste_2020
ACGGAATTCGTGTGCGCGTTAGGTAGGTTAGGCAGGTTTAGGTAGGTTAGGTAGGTCCCCTCCATGAGCCCACCTTGTCGTGGTGGAGGGGCTCATGCCTTTAGGGGCATGCTAACGGGCTCACCAAGAAACGATAGTTAAAAAGTCTTTGGACATTTCTCCACTGCCCCAGGGCCCCACGGACTCAGGGGATCCATTATCACACAGCTTTCTTTCATCATATCTCTCTCTTCTTCTCTTCTGTGTTAGATTGATTAAGTAGTTTAGGTTAGGTTAGTTAGGTACCTGTCGCCACCTCGTCTGTCTTTTATAGCCTGTCATCAGCTGTCGCGCGTCTGTCTATCATCTGTCGTTTGTAAACATGCCAACATTGCTGCAGGTCCTAAGCCTGGATACAATGTGAAGACAAAATTCACTTGGCACCAATTTATTATTTTAGATTCTGAACGAAGTGAAGCTTTTTTTTTCTGTGTACAACTTTTCTTATAGATATACTTGTCCAAAAGTTTCGATCGGTAACTTTTTGAAACCGGATTCGCCTCTAAATTGTACGTTAAAGAGGTCATTTTTTGAATTTATCAATTCTAACGTAAAATTTAACAAAAACGACTCGGAAACCATCATTTTTTGATCCGAATTTTATGAAAATTTAAACATAGATAGAAAATCATTTCTAAAGATTTTGGCGCAAGAAAATTTTGAAAATGTGAAAAAAAAATTTTGGACATTTTCCCAACATTTTTTTTCTCATTTATTTTTATATTATCAGCTTCCCTCGTTCAGAAACGTTTTATTGAAGAAATGATTTATCGTTTCTTTAAAATTCAGTACATCCGTCAAGAGAATCCCACCCGTCGTGCGAAGTATGTCCGGCTATTTATTCGTGTCATCATTCTTAAAATGTTATTTATTTACCTTAGATTCTAAAAAAAAAAAGTATAGTTTTATTCGTTTTAGGTGTGTGGTAAAGTGAATTTGTTTTAATAATTATTTTTATAACAACTATTTAATATTTTTAATAAAACTATATATGAATAAATATATTTATTACACTTAAATTTATTCATAATTTTCGCCAACGACCATACCACGTTGAATACACCAGTTCTCGTCCGATCACTGAAGTTAAGCAACGTCGGGCGCAGTTAGTACTTGGATGGGTGACCGCTTGGGAACACTGCGTGTCGTTGGCGTTGATTCTTTTTTCTCATTTATTTTTTTTATATATATTATTATTAACTTCCCTCGTTCAGAATCGTTTTATTGAAGAAATGATTTATCGTTTCTTTAAAATTCAGTACACCCGTCAAGAGAGTGCACCCGACGAGCGAAGTACACACTTTTTTTTATATTTAGATTCTGAATGGAGCGAAGAATTATTTATTTGTTTTACAAATCTGTGTGTTTTTTTCTGTATATAATATGTAATCACGAGTTCGGGTAGAAATACAAGTCCAATAGTTTCGATCAGTCACTCTATAAATCAGAAGAATATTATCTAGTTAGTGCTTTCAGGAGGTAATTTTTCAAAGTTCTCAATACTTTTTCTAAACGCATGCAAAAACCACCCAAAAATTTATAAAAATTGCTAAAATACGTCATAACCTGAATTTTTATCATTTAGATTTTAATTTCTTAACATAACTTCAAACGCGATTTTCACTAACTATTAAAAGTAGTCACGCGCATACTTTATAAAATTTTCAAAAAACGTTTGACCCATTTCAAAAATATAAAACAATAGTACAGAAATACTTCATTTTTTGTAAGTTTTTATTTCATACGATTTTGATGTCTTGAAACACTAAAAATTCAATAAAAACTTACTAACATGTATTTTTATAACATATCTTTATGAAATTTTACAATGTTTTGATTGAAAAAAAAAAAATCGTAAACAGTACTAGAAACGCCTAGAAATAAATATTATGAAATCAATTTTAATCATTTATATCATCATTACTCTAAATACTCTAATTATCAATCTCATCATCGATTATTGGGGCAAAGCGAAGCCCCTGTGTCCGACAATTCAAAATTTTTTTCACAGCCTACTTACTCTTTCGAATATACTTAACTAATATTGTACGTGTATTCTATATTTCATTTCATTTTACATTTCTCGAACTGTCGTCTGTGATGTATCATAAATTTTAAGTAGATATTTTTGAGAATTGAATTTTGCAATATATCCTCGATTATCGTTGTTATGTAATATCGAGTATACAAGTTAATTATGCACATTTATTGTGTTTTTTAAAACACTACTCAAGTCGAAAAATAGACTTTCTTATCGATTACCTATCAACTTATCGTGAACCGGTCACAGTATATGTACTTGACTCATAGATAATACATTTTATTATCTATAACAGTTTTTATTCATTGTTTGATAATGGTTCAAATGTTTAGATATTATATATTATGTAAGCAATTTTCACTTTTAGTCAAACTTCATCTCGCAGCTCGAAGAAATGAGTTGCAAAGAATGTTACATTATATTATTATTGTGGTCATAGGTCATAAAAATAATGGCACTCTATACTTTTTGAATAAATCATGTTACATAAACATAATATACGTATATTATGAATTTTTTATTTATTCGCATGGGAAATATTTCCTCCGCCTTTCTTTTATCCGCAATTGCGGACAAAAAAAAAAAAAAAAAAAACAAAAGATTGATGGCAAAAAATTTTGAAATTGTGTCAAAAAGCGTAATATTGTTAGTATGTGTGTTACTCCAATAACAGTATTGGGCGATTACTCGACGTTTGAAAAAATAGCGAGTTTTATTTGACAGAATTATTGGAAAAATAATTGTAGAAATTATTAGAAATCGATGATCAAAACCCAAATTATATTTCCCATAAGAACACCTTTTAAAGAAACGTCGGTAAAATTAATAAATGTATAAAATAGATCATAATTGATTTTAATATTTTAATACAAAAACATATACAAATACACATACTTAACTCGAAAAACTTAGAAAAACAATACTATCTGACACTATTGAAAAATAGTTGTCAAAAATAATCTGAATTTCTAACTGAAAATTATTATTTATTATTGTATATTAATTAAAGCCCCGCGTAGAATCGTTTTATTGTGGAAATTATTTATCGTTCATTTAAAATTTATTCCGCCCACGAAGAATATCCCAACCGTGGAGCGAAGAATACCCATAGTGTGAAGTAAGTCCGGTTTTTTTTTTTTTCAAAGCTGGTTTGATCCAATGAATATCACTATTTTTTTTTTTTTTTTTGTCGTTTATATTAAATGAAATCCAATATAATACTGTAAAATATTAATTCACTTCAAAGTCAAAATATTTATTAAGAGTTAGATATAATATATTTATTTTTTTTTTCATAGCGCATGTATAACACTAAAGAAGGAAATTAGTTTTCGCACTAGTTTACTCTTTGAATAATCTTGACGTTGACATTGTACAAGAATTACAAAATGATCCTAAAGCTCATTTGCCAGATCGTCCCTGCTCAGGTCCAGATTTATTGGGTATTACTGGTGCTGGTCTTCCTATCGGAGGTGGTGGTAGAAGTGCTCTTTGAGTAGGATTTTTGGTTGTTGGTTTTTGATTGTTGCTTGATCTAGCACCACCATGACTTAGTAGTAGGAACAATTTTCACAATTAAAAAATAATTTCACATACTAATAGCGTTGTAAGCAAATCTCTAACGAGTTCATGTGAAAAATAATAAAAAATTACTTTAGGATATCGATATTAGGCGTTCTCCAATCGTTCTTGATTGGTGGCGGAACTGGTGTTGTAACAGTCATCATCGACACGTCACTAACAACTTTCAAAGCCTCTTTGCATGCTCGATACCTGCGCATCAATTCCTCGTGTTTTAAAACCTCTTCTGGACTTTCTTCCATCATTTTAGCCTATAATTGAAAATATGCGTCCAAGTAATATAATCGGTCTTATAATATTAGGACGTATGCAAAATTCCGGAAAGTAATCGCACCGACAGTAGAAATGCACTAACAGTAAAATTTCGAAATTTATATTATGATACTAGTATAGGGTGACCATATTTAAGAAAATAAAATACAGGACAAAAATATTTTTAAATAAATAAGTATTTATTACATATATATTATATATAATATATAATATGCAATTTTATGTTTTTTGAATCGTGAAAAAGTGTAATTTTTAAACTACCTATTATAGATTAAATTTAAACACATAGAAATCTTATTTTGAAAAACATAATTAAACTAAATTGATACTTTTTAAAATTTCTTCAAATCCTTTATTCATGTATATTGTATACTTTACTTTCTAAAAAAAAACTTGTAAATTAATTTTACGATTATAATTTCTTTATTGGTATCCACAAGATTTCTAGATTCTTACATTATTTTATTCAAATAATTTCATTTCAAAAATTTCAAATCAACAGCAAGTCAAAAATCGGGATTAATATGGGACAGACTTAAAATTACGGGACAAAAAACATCCTGAGAGAAGTTTATCAGGACAACAGGACGCAGAGCCAAAATAAGGGACAATCCTGTATAAAACAGGACGTATGGTCACCCTAAATTAGAACAGGACAGAATATAGTTCCATTTATATAGTTCTTTATTTTAATAAAAAATGGTGTTTTATACTCAACCGGGTTATAGCCTATTAAATTTATAATCTACCTGGTCACCAGATGCGTAAAGATGAGCCAATAATTCTTCGTTAATAAAATTTTTCACATTTAAAATAATGAAATACGTGATAAATTTAGGGACTAAATTGCGACAGGATTTAGTGACAATCTTCATATACGAATCAACAAAATTTTTTATAGTTTCCACTTGTTTTTGAAAAAGTGGATCTATTGATTCCAAAACGTTCTACAATCAAAAAAAAAAAAAAAAAAAAATGTATATTATTACAAAATTTTTTTTTTAAGTTTAAATATTCAAAATATTTTTGATAAATTAATTCAGTGTACATGTCGTGGTAGATCTAACGGATGTTTGGTTGGCAAATGCCGACAGAGTTATTTCTTTCATTTTTTTCTGGGGCCATCTAAATGGCTAAATTACGAAAAATGATTAAAAAAAGTGAAATACCTTTTTTTTTATTGAAACACCAGTATTTTAAATTCCGATACACACGATTGCGTTTATTTTTACGATATCAATTTTGAATAAAAAATTGAATTACATATTATTCAACGAAATATGTTCGGAATTTAAAAATTATTCTCCTGTGTTTAGGTGGGAAAAAGTGAGTAGGCTATCTAAATCGTATTTTTTTTTACTTTTTCACTCACTCAAAATTCTAATATAACTGCCTTAATTTTTAGTTATACCTTCTTAGTTTTAACTATTAACTATTTTATTTGTTTTTATAGACTGGTCGGTCTGTTACTGATATAGTTTTGCACTGTAGAAAGTCCTTGACAAAATATAGATCATTGGTTCCCAATCTTTTTTATTCTATTCCCCCCTTGTAATTTTTCAAAAACGTCACTCCCCTCTTGTATATTTTCAAAATTCATATCCCCCTTAAAAAATAATTTTGATATATTTTCTTTTACCATACAAATAAATTATACAAAATATCTGTATAAGTATACGTATATTTATACAACTAATGAATTTTTATTTGCATTATTTTACAAAAATTATATATTAGTTAATCTACTAACTCATTATATTAAACATAATAACAAATTATTAAATATAAAAACAAAAATATAAATATTAATTAAATAACTGAAGCAGATTTAAAATTAATTTTTTTAACAAAATTACCAAAAAAAAAAAAATGCTCATTATTTCTTCATCTCAGAATTCCCCCCTGTGCAGTATCTTACTTAATTCTCCCCTAGGAGGGAATTCCCCACTGGTTGGGAACCACTGATATAGATAATTTAAAACTCAAGTTTACATAATAAGTATATCATCAGCAGATGATAATACTTACCTCGTCGCTGTAAGTTCCATCAGATGATTTCTCTGGATAAACACCTGCGCGCATAAATGAAGCTTTCCAAGAATCTACATCATCTTGCGAATCACACCTCAGTTCAAGGTGCTTGAAGTCCTGAAAATTAATCAATTGCATATTTTATAAATAATGTAATCAATAATAAAAATATAAGCAATGACTAGTTTTTTTTTTTTTTTTTTTTTACTGTTATTTTTTCAATCAGGCAATACCTCACATAAATAATAGACTAAAATCAACAGTCAATGCGAGCAGTATTTAGACTATATAAAAAAAAAAAAATCTATTCGAATATAGTTCTACAGTTCTCACTTTTGTAGACAATAAATGGGATTTAAATTTTTATTTCGTCTATCACATATTACAAGTTTTTAATTACTTTTACATTTATCATAAATAAACACATTTTTTCATTAATTTACACAAGGAAATATATATATATATATATATATATAAATCAAAATTAAATTATTATTGACTTACTTCATTCAAAATATTACAATTTTATTGTTGTTGAAGTCAATTGGTTCATATTATATAAAATGCATTTATTAAGACAATTACTATGTTTTTATAATTTTCATAAATTTGTTATAAACGGAGATAAATCTATTTAAAGTATTGTTTAGTGTTAACCAATCATGTGAACAAATTTTCAAAGTATAACCAATATAAGCAAAAATACCGTAAATACTTCGCACCGTTCATAGATATTCTCGCTCCTCGGGTGGGACTTGGTGGGTGTGTTAAATTTTAAAGAAACGATAAATAATTTTTTCTCCAATAAAACTATTCTGAGCAGACCTTTAGTCAGACAGTTAAGACATTAATTTTACTTACAAATTATTAAGTTAATAATTATTACACAAAATTATTATTTTTTACTCGGCCAGTTTTATATACTACTGTTGACTGAAAACAGGGAAAAAAAAAAAATTAATAAGAAAAAACTGTCCATAATATTTTTCATATTGTTGCCGAACTATATTTAAATAGGTATTCATATAGTTTTTGTCAAATTTTGGGTAGTTAAGTTTTGATTTAAATAATTAAAACGTACCTTCGAAACTTGACGACCTTCTGGATTGAATAACACGAATACATTGTTACGACGCGACGAAACATTGAGTTCAATATCTCTGATTTTCAAACCGTCCAGTGCCACTTGGTACTTCATATCTTTTTCCTTAAATAAAAAAAAAAAAAAAAAAAATTATTCTTAAATTAAATCAATAGTGGACATAACTATGACACGACCTCTTCGTCTTTGAAACACAATAGGCTTTCAGACATCAAAACAAACCAATAATCTCTAGATCCGCCTTTCATTAAGCCCAGATTTTGTATGCACATCCATCCTTTACGAATAACCTGGTTATTTTTGACTTCAGAAGGTTTTTTCGAATCCGCAGACGACTGCAGTTGTGCACTGAAAACCAGAAATTTGAAATTTAACAGGATTCGCCGTAGTACGTATAATATATCATAGAATAATATACTTGGCTAATCCAATGAAATCTTCATGATTTGTGTTCATATAGGACAGTTCGCATTCGATCAACTGGTTTAGCTGATCTTTACACTGTTGGTCGCAAGCACAGATGTGCGTCGTAATGATACGTTCCGTTTCTTTTTGCAAATTGGAATACCTGGACATCTGTAAGTATGCGGGTTTAATTTCAATAATAATTCTGCACATCGTTCAATCCATGCGAAATTTCATTATACATTTACAGTTCACACACCTTTTTGGTGCACGTTCTAATGACGTTGGACAATTCGTTTACAACGAGATCTATACATTTCACGGAAGGTTTTTTCAACCGGGTGATTTGCTTCTTTACAATAGCTTCGAATGCCATATCGGGCGTAAACAAACCAATTCTGACGCCTATAAACAAAAGCCTGTTTAGGTAAATAGATACGTTGACTTCAAAAACATGTACGATTTTTGATAAAACACAGGAAAAAACCGCACACTTTTTTTTTAAATTGTTGAAACCAAAAACCGCACATGTTATAATGATCGAAATGTACCTCGTTTCACGGCAAGCCGAGTTATATTTTTGATTTACGGAGCGTAGCGGAGTCGATCAAACACCCGCGGTGATCTGACCTACGCCGACGGAGTAATAGAGCGAAGTAACGACGCCGAATGATTTAAATACTTTTTAATAGATTGATAAATTGTCTATATTTAAAAATGGTCAAGTATTAAACGATTGCTCCCTTTATTACCATATCAATAATTTTAAAATCCATTTATAAATTTTTTTATATGTAACAATTCATTTTAAAATTATAAATACAACATTCGTCTATACAGAATACTTTGTTTTATACAGTGAGGTTTTTACCAACTATAAGTGTGCGATTTTTGTTTTCTACCAACCTTTTTTTGGGTAAAAATCAAATGTGTGTGGTTTTGGGATGGTAATTAACTTAGTTGTGGTTAACGTGTGAACAAAACCCTTTATATTTGAACGTATAACTACACACCGTGAGTGTTTCTGATGGCAAATGCTATTTCCCTTTTCAGTCCTATGTCATCGATTTCCATTTTCACGATTTCAAACGGGAACCGTTCGTGGAATATACGATTAATTTTAGCACCGCCGGATAGTTCGTTGGTATTTATCTGAACAGAACCGGAACCTTCAATTGAGGCTTCGAAATCGGATTTTAATTGTTGTAAAGTTCTAAATTGATTAGCATATAATAATTATAAAATATCATTAATAATAATAATAAGTAATAAACTTTGTGCTATGTTTTACTGTAACAATATTTTGGTTTTTAGTGATGGGCCATTCAACTTTTCACATGTCGAATCACCGCAATCGTTTTCTAGCATCGACAATTCTTTCTAAAAGAAATCAAGTCACAGGTGACGTTTAATACGTTTAATTAACAAAAAACCCAAACTAAACGTACTTGCAATTTATCCCCAATACTCGGCAATGTATCTCTGATATGATTTGTCAGCTGTTGATTCAAAACTTTTTGCAAATACGGTGTACCCAGTCGTTCTGCCATGTGTCTATAAGATGAATGCCTGAACAACAATATTACAGCAGATTAACTCATCTGATACGAAATTATTTCAACAAACCCCAAGAAGAATTTTTTTTCCGCGTCTAAAGCGACTTCAATGTCTTTAAGCCCGTTTATATCTTTTTGACTTCTGTTTATAACACCAATGTAACCACGTCTGAGGGGTAAAAACTTGTTTTCAAGAATGTCTCTAGCATCCGTTCCGTCATCCATCAGGTCCAATTTAGTTAAGACACCGATAGTTCGCAAACCTGCAGTGTAAATGCAATTAAAATTGTCGTTCAGGCGAATATTTATGTAAAAACAACATGAAAATATGTACATAACAGTCCTAGGAAATTCAATATAGAGGGTCCTCTGATTAAAATAATTAGCAAACAATAACTCATACCAACTTGTTAATGATGTTATAATATTTTGAAGCACTAACCGTTAAACTCCGTTATAGAATCATAATTCATAATGCTTAACAATAGTCAAAAAATGGTATATTAGTGCGAAACTTATTCTAATATATAATCTTATATTGATTAATTTTAACACCGATAATTTATTTTTTATTTTATTTCAGAAAAATAGATAATTTATATATTATTAATGATATATTCATTTAATAAATATATGTGTCATAAATAATGATCATAAATTACCTGCTAAAATTAAAAATGTTCCAATCGTTTAAATAGTAACGATTTTATAATGCTTTTTTTTATTACATAATTTATTACTACCTAACAATAATAAAAAAAAGCCGGACATACTTTGCACCACGGGTATACTTCGGAGCTTCGCTCTTCGGGTGAAGCTTGGTGGATGTGTTAAATTTAAAAAAAATGATAAATTATTTCTTCAATAAAATGATTCTGAACGGAGTTCTTGCTAAGGTCGTTACTGACGTTAAAAATAAATATAATTAAAAAAAAATAAACGTTTATTAACTATCGTGTTGCCGTGGTTACCACATTCTACAAATTTGTTGGTTGCTATCAAATTTTCTACAGCAACTAAATAAACAAACAAAGCGAGGTATAAAAACGAGAAAACATATTTTTTGATGTGTTATGACCTCTTGAAAAAATGGGAATTTTAAAAAAGACCTCTCTAAAGTATCATCTAGAGCTGAATTCCGTTTTAAAAAATTGATGGTCAAAAGTTTTGGATAAAAATTTCTATACCAAAAAATTTTCACAGAAGATGGAAAAATAAATAAAAATCAATGTAAAATCATAAGCTTTTCTACTCCGCTTGAAATCTAAAAATATTTATCTTTACTAGTCATAATTATAATAAAAAATTGAAGTCTATCATTTTATGCGTAGATAATAATAGGCACATATTACTTTGTATTACAGAAAATTTTTAAATAATAATAGTGAGTCTCCAAATTTAACTTGAAAAATCAAATTATGTGACCAAAGTTAAATGTTTTTATAAAAATAGACAAAACCCGCAACTAAATGCTAATAGGTAGGTACATACAGATTTTGATATTTATCATTCCTATCTCAATATTAAAAGTACATAGGTAGTTAAATAATTATAATATATAGTTTTTTATAGAAAAATTACATTTTAGCCAATATTTTTCAAATTTAATTATACTATGAAGAATGATGAGAAAATATCATAGCCGAATAATTTTAGTTAAAACTAACTATAAGTGCGCCATTCACTGAATCGAATTTCTCTAATAATAATTTTGTTTTGAAAATCATGTACACATATGTAATAGATGTAGATTATTTTGAATGGATAGTTTGTTTTAATTCATAAATGTGGTTTGAAAACTGTTTTCGTCTTTTACCTTCTGGGTCAACTTCTTTAGCAATTTTTAATGCATCACTGTTTGCTAAATCCTGGTTAGCTGGTGTTACAGCCAAAATCAGACAATTTTCTCGTCGAATAAAATGGTATATCATATGTTTTATTTGATACTCTATGTCTTTAGGCTGGTCCCCAATAGGTACTTTGATTATACCGGGTAAATCGACAAGAGTCAGGTTTAACACTGGAAAATAATAATGACAAAACAATAGTCACAAATATCTATTTTGAAATTCAATTTGTAATATTTGTTCCTGTAGCTGTTCTTAAAACAATTTTGAAATTTTCAATGTTTCACTAATTTAATTTATACAGTAAATAGGTATTAAGAAATGTGAAGACCAATGATTATTTTGGACAACCTACAAAAGCACTGCAGCCTTCAACCGAGAAAAATCGTAAAACCGTGTGTGTTTATGCAATGTTGAAACCTATATATTTAACCGAATATTGTTCAGGAAAATCATTTAGAAAGATTGAAATATAATACAGCTTATGGTGAGATAATATGACGACGAATGGTTAGGCGGCTATAACTTATAAGTCTTCAGGCATATTTTCGTCCAATCATTCCTATCTTCTAAATGGGTTTACAAAAACGGCTCACTATTATGTTTTAAAAACAGAGAGAAACATTGTTGTCATATCGACCACAGTATGCTAATTAT
Source organism: Stegophylla sp. TES_Ste_2020 (assembly GCA_025469315.1). Classification (NCBI taxonomy): domain Eukaryota; kingdom Metazoa; phylum Arthropoda; class Insecta; order Hemiptera; family Aphididae; genus Stegophylla; species Stegophylla sp. TES_Ste_2020. The sequence goes on from JAIPRM010010150.1 coordinate 11,533, forward strand.
TGCTAATCATTATCCGATTTGGAGGTACTAGTATTTTTCTTTATCACATTAAAATCAACGATTAAGAGCATTTAAACTAAAGTGTAGAATTTTTTAAAAACATTTTTTTAAGAACTTATTCCAAAAGAGCTGAGATATTAAACTGTAATTACTACGAGTCTATAATGTAATGGTTCAAAATGCTCATGAAATCTACGTGAATAGACACAGAAAGTATTTGGATTTTAGATTATTATAATGATATTTAATTAAATATCGCGGAATGTTTGAGTTTTGACAGCTTTGCATGAGCACCTAAGTATAAATATACAATACTGTAAATAACTAATAAACTAAAGAATCTAAAATAACTAATAAATATAATATCTTACCATTGGGTGAATACACCCTCAAGTTTATTGGTATATGTGATATTCCCTTATTAGATCCAGTCATACGATCAGTTTCGGCTTCTATTTCACGTCTGATTTCATCAAAATCGGTAAACTTTTTGCCCTTGCAATGAAGGAATTCTCCATATTCTAAAAAAATTTATAATAAAAATTATCACTTTTTAAATAATGTTTTACATTGTTTAACGATTGAGGAGATACCCAATAAATACAAATCATTTTAACAAAACCGTTTAACAATAAAATTTAAAAATTATTGGTAGGCAATTTATTTTAATAGTGATGTCAAAAATAAATAATTTAATCAAGTCAATAAAACAAAGAAATGAATAAGAATACAATTTACTATTGAGTAGAAATAGTTTATTTTTGATTATATGTAAATAAATGACTGCATAAAATTAATTTAAACAATTCAATGCTACGTAATAATAATAATAATAATAACAAATTTAGATTTTAACTTACCGAGTTTGTTGTTTATCAGCTGCAGAATAAGAGGACGACGAGTTACTATTCCTAAACCTCTCGGGAGAAAATCCCTAAAAAAATCATTAAGGTAAAAATAATTAAATATTTTCAATAAAAAAAAAAATTACCTTCGAAATATTACATTTTAAATAAAATGGCTGCTAGTAAAAATATTACAAGTAAATGTACTACCTAGAAGCGAATTTTAATTCTACAAGTTGCTGGTCGAAATTTTTCGGACAAGGAATTCCATACAAAAAAGTGTTTACAGAAAAAATAAAGAAACATCATTGTAAAAACACTAACATTTTTGCCCTTCTCAGTATAATATATTATGAAATGTTGTAGATATTTTCAAATGTTATTTCTAAGTAAACTTTTGTATTACTATTAATGTATAAATTTTTAAATATTATAATGTTAACTCCAATTTTACCGATTCGATGCTTTAGCTCATTGGTGAATTGGGCCTAACTATTTGTATTAATGAATAATGTTTTTACAATGTTTATTTTTTTTTTTCTATAAACACTTTTTCGTATGGAAATACTTGTCAAAAAAGTTTCGACCAGCATCATTTTGAATCGCGATTTCCCTCTAGAGTCTAGATGGTATTACTTTAGAAAAGCTATTTATCGAAATTCTCTATTGTTTTCTCAAAATTTGGGAAAAACTACTAAACATTTGACAAAAAAAAACTCGGAAACTATCTTTTTTTAATCCAAAATTTATAAATTTATCAATTTTTGAATAAAATTACCTATAAAAGGCAACAAAAAAAAATATATTGCCACGGTAATCAAATGTTTAAAACATGACATGTTTCCACATTTTAAGTGTGATTTATTTTGTGACAAAGTGGGAGTTAATAATATCTTAATATTGGTCACCCCAGCAAGCTGTACTATGTACAATAGCTATGTGCCCATGTACATAGGCGTGGCCAGATATTTTTGGCAGGGGGTGCAAGTACAATATTTGTACATCCATCCTTAAAATTGTATTCCCTAAACCTTAACTGCGTATAAAATAAGTTATTAATACAAAAAAAAAAAAATATGTATATGTTTCATATTCTGATTGAAACAAAATAGATAGTTTTTTACAATGTTATTTAATTTTAAGCAGTAAAATTAGTATCTAGTAGAAAAAATAATCCAAAAGATATGGCCGGCAACCTAATATATCAGAATTATGTTTTAAATAGTACTATGTAGCGATAATTATTTCTTAATTCTCAATATTTTTTTCAAAAATAAAGAAAAACTTTTTCAAATTTAAGTAAAAGTGGTATAATATGCTATAAATCAGATTTTTGTGGTATTGATTTTTGTAATTTAGTTATAATTCCAAAACTACTAATAGAAACTTGGAAATTTCCTCCTAATATCAATGTAATACATACTACATGACCTCTCTTAGGGTAAATATTGAACTTTAAAAATGACTCGTATTTTGTAAATTTTTTCCTTACACCTTATTTTTGTATTCTTGATAACATAACTAAAAATTTAATACAAGTTTATTAAGTAATAAGTTTAATAGCCTTGAAAAAAATCTCAATTGTTTAACCCTTTATAGGGCAAAGAATAAAATATCATCTAATTTTTATGAAACTTGGTACACATAATCAAT
>JAIPRM010010151.1:0-14030 GCA_025469315.1 Stegophylla sp. TES_Ste_2020
TATTATTAACTTCCTTCGTTCAGAATCGTTTTACGCCCGTCAAGAGAATACCACCCGTCGTGCGAAGTACACCCATCGTGCGAAGTACACCCATCGTGCGAAGTACACCCATCGTACGAAGTACACCCATCGTGCGAAGTATGTCCGCTTTTTTCAGATTTACCTATGTATCCCAGCATATTTCTGTTATTTGTATGTTGAATAAGTGCATTATGTTGATATCTCGGCTTACACATTTTTGTTTTTTAATTTTATTCACACTGAGTGTCCTTATATTATTATTGTTAATTTGCTGTTCTGTATAAAATTTCCATTATGGGAAAATAAAAAAAAGTAGGATAGATTTATGATGTGAAATACAACTAATATGATGATCTCAACAACAAAATAACTGAATAAGGCTCACAGTCCTATTGATATGTCTCTTTTTCGATGTATTTTTGTCATATTTAATATGTTATAATACGTATAAATTTGTAAAAATAACATAATAACCTATCTAAAATTTAAAAAAAAAAACCAATTACTAATCTCATAGGTGAAAACAATATGATTTATAAATAACTAAAAACATAGCCAGTGGGGAGAGCTATAACCCTCTTAGACTTCCCCTTAGCTACGCTTATGAATAGTATTATGACGATTTTTTTTTCAATTTCTTTTTTTTTCCTATAAATTTGTTTAGTTTTCAATGAAATTGAATCCGATCCAACAATGGAAAATCTAAGCACAAAAACTACCTAGCAAAATGTTCAAAATGATAAGTTCTATGCCACTGAAAATCCCTTAATTTTATTGTGATCAGTGGCGTAACAGGTAGAAAATCTATGGGAGAAGTACATAATAATGAATTCACTAAAACTAAGGGAAGAAAGGGGTATTCTCTAATATGCCTTTGTTAAGGTAACCTTTGTAACCTAATGTACCTTTGTTTATTCTCTTATATACCTATTGTTGGTTTACAATTGTCAAGTCTTCCAACTCGTTTTACTGTTCAAAAATACATTTATGCACTTATACTGTTAAATAATTTTGTTTATATAAGATTAAATAATAAAAAAAAAATTAAAATAAATAGGTGCTTTATAATTTGTTTCGTGTTATGTAAAAACAAAAAGTGTGTAACATTGAGTACTTCTTATGCTAAATGTTTATGTATTAAGTAATAAATGATTATAATACAAATGAATAAAAATTTCAGAAAAAAATTATGTGTTTTCAAATGCATATACGAAAAAATTCTATATTAAAGTCAATTTTCTATTTCTTCCTACCCAGTTTGAAATGAATTGGTTTGTAATTTTGTAATTTTTGTAATACTGCCAAGCTGCTCAAACGCTCTTGACACATGCTGATTCTTAAATAACTTTTCAATCGCTTCAATCATGAAAATTCTATTTCACACGTAGCAGTATTCTTAGGTGTAGTTAAAAATATTTTTATTATTGTCTTACAATTTATAAATGCAATTTGTTTGTCACCGCTTTTAGGTATTTTAAGTTTGTAATATTCAACTACTGACTTCATTGACATCTTAATCAAAATGTGATAAAATAAAATATACGTTAATACATACATTATAAAACACTACAACAAGGAAAAACTAGAAAAAATCCATTATTTAAAATCAAAAAAATTGTATAATTTTATAGAAAATATCTGTTTTACGCATTTTCACTCTGTATATTATCTAGTCTTCATTTTGATTCAGAGTTATAAGCATATTTAAAGGTGGAAAAACGATACATATGTCCTATCAGAAAAATGTAAGGGGGTAAGTGCCCTCGCTTGTCCCTAATGTTTACGCCAGTGATCGTGATTATAGTTTTAATTTGACTGAACTCTTTTAATCTGCCAAGTTTTGGTTTGTTAGAATGACATGTTATTATTCTTAGTCAGTTAGTACCAAAAGGCTTCGTCTGTAATACCTTCCAGATGTCGATGACATAATGGTGGTCAAAAAAAAAAAAAAAAAATAATATTTTTCACGAAAAAAAAGGACACTCAGTCACTTCATGTTTCCCCTCAATTCAAATCATATAATTTAGTAATCGGTTCCACATAGTATAATATGACATTTGTTTGAATCAATACTTATTGTATTAAATTTTACAAATTGCAAAAACTTCAAAATAGTTTTTTTTATAAATAAATATTGATATTGCGTGTATTAAGAGGATGTCACATCGGCCTTTTTTTAAGTGGTTCTGTGTAGGCAATTTTTATAAAATTTCGAGAAAAATTAAAATTTCACGATTTGAAAATATTTAAATTCATTCAAAATGAAGTTTAAAAATAGTCCTAAGTATTTGATTTTATCATTGTGGTGGTATCGCGTTATTTTTTGTCAAAAACTATTTTAAGCAAACAAATTTTACACGGGCTACACTAAAAAGAAATTTATAAAAATTTCATTCAGAGCAGAGAAGAATATTATTTGTGACGTATAGTTTTTATTTATTTTTTTTCTAAATTTGACTTTATGATATTTTATAAAGATTTTGAAAATATAAAAAACATGGAAGTTTAAGTTTTAAAAACTTCTTTCATTTCATCAAAAACTAGTCCACCCGTCACGGCTTCGCCCGTGATTGGTTGTTTATTTTACCTTCGATTAATGATATGTAGAATTCTTCATTCAAATTTTATCGTTTAATGTAATCAGTGAGCAAATATAAAAAACGGTTATTGATAACGTATTGAAATACTTCTAGCAGTATTATTTAGTGATAAATATAATTTTATTAAAAGAAGTACAGATATAAAAGAAATATTAATTAATCTGTTGTTGATAAAGAATTTTATAAAACTTCTGACTATATAATGTTCTTTTATTTTATCTCCTATAGAAATTAAAATCATTAAATGATTCGGGTCCCCAGTTCGAGAAAATCTCACATATAATTTTGTCCATCATGTGAAAAGCACTCTGAACGAAGATCTACGCCAATTATTCATATCTACTCGCCGATCATACACAAACAAAATAACCAAGGTCAGGTTTCCGGTAGCCGTCGTTCTGCACAATATAGGTGTACAATTTATACGTTTATTTTAATTAATTATTTATTAACTTTATCGGACTAAATTTATGCCTAAAACCTTCTCTGTTATGTCCTCTTAAATTTTAAAAAAACTGCACGACGATTGAATAAGTAGTTTCAGAATTTATCTCAAACAAACGGTATCATTTTATAAATATATATATATATATATATATCAATAGAAATAAATAAAAACGCTACTTAATAGATAAATTTCCTTTTAAAATATTGCGTAAAAATTTTGAATTGGTGTATAAATTATAGCTCCGTTAAAACATGTTCGCGTAAAACATATTTTCAGTCCCAATATATATATATATATGGGTGTGACAACTTCTTAACGACAATGATTAAAAGTAAAAATAGTGTTTAGCGTAACAGAAAAAGAAAATTCTTATTTATATAAAATTAGTTTAACAGAAAAATAAAAATGTTCCATTCAAAAAACTTTTTTCCTCTTGTTAACTTTTTTTTTCATTTTCATGAAGTTTATGGATGTCATGTATTTAATACTCCTAATGTATCTGACATTTATTATATTTACTTATTCATGAACAATATTTAATAGTTGTGTTCATTAGGCAATCAGAAAAAAAGGCATTTTATTTGAGTGATAAAAAATGCTCTCGTGAACAATTTGGATATTGTGACATAGAACCTTTTCATTTTCAGTTTACGATCATTAATTTTGAATTTCAAAAATTGAGTTAACAAATTAAAAGTTATTTAAAATGAAAAAAAACAATCAAGTGGGTGCAGTGGAGTATGAAAGTTTGAGGAAGAAATTAATTTTATCAAACTCAAATAATACATATTTATAATATTACTTAAATTGCAATTATAAATAATTATTTTTTGTACATATAAACATTCATTTGAGTAGTAAATTTAATTATAAGCATGATTGCTTGCAAATAATAATAATAATAATAATTAATAATAATATTGATAATAAATTATTTATTATGAATTATAAATTATAAATTATTCATTAAATTGACTTTTAAGAAAATTTTCCTGCGGGTAAAATAACACGCAAGAAAAGTTTTATCAAAAAAACTGTCTACTAGATTTTAAAATATTTAATATTAATTTTTTATAATATAACCCACAATATGTTGCTTATTAGAACAATGTGATAATGTGATGATGATAATAAGACCCAAATGATGAATTAAAAGCATTTTTATAGTTTTTGGTAATGTGATAATGTAGGTTTAATTAGGTTAAAACAATTCAATAATTTTAATTAAAATAACAGTTTAAATAATAATACAATTTATTTATTTTACACGAAAACTTGGATACTAAATAAGAAGGTACCAGAAGGCACTATAGCCTTTTTTTATCTTAAGATTATCTGGTGAATATAAGTCAACATAACCTTTATTTAAGAGACTTTTGGGATTTTGAAGATTTTTCGTCTGTAAAGAGTTTTAGGAAAATCATGGACAAGAGGGATAGCATGATACAGAGTCTTAAAAATCTCTTAATAATATGATAAAATGAAAAGCTCTGTAGTGAATGTGATTAATCAAATAAATTTCTGAATCTCTAACTTAGATAAAAAATCGATTCTAAAAAGACCCCAAACAACAAATTCCGTTAACTGGTTTCGAAGATCTTCGTGTATAGAAAAAAATGAAACTAAATCTGACATTTAACTTTGTATTCTAAATGGAGCAAAAAGCTAGTGCTTTTATAATTATGTTACATTTTTCTTTTTTCCCTTTTTTTGTGTCTACATGTTTTCCAACAGAAATCCTTGTTTAAAAGTTTCAATCAGTATATTCATAGATCCAATGTCTATAAGAGTACTTATATGAAGTAATTTTTAAAATTTCTCAATACTTTTACTAAAAAGTAGGAAGTAAAAACGATGTCCAAACTACGTATCATTTTTTTTTAAAAAAAACTGAATGAGCTTAAAATCGATTTTCTATATGTTACAGTTCAAGATAAAATTAAAAATGCTTCGTCAAAAAGTCGCGTAACATGAAGAATTTCGCTAATTAAAATCATATTATACCGAATGGTCGTGCTATTTAATTATCTTACAAAATAGCCAGTGGTTCCCAGTCTTTTCCATTCTGTAGAACGAGCTTTTTAAGTTATCAACATCAAATATTTTATTTTCTTTCATTACTCAAAATACTTACTTGATTAAAAACCAAGAAAGTAAAATATTTTTAGAAATTTTTAAAAATAATTTATTACTCGATATATCAATCACTGTGTCGTCATATTACAAATAATTTTTCATAATTTCTGTATTTCAATATCTGTACAAATTTTAAATTAACTAAGTCTATTTTTTATGTAATATCAACAAATTATATGTCAATTGTCAAACTTGGAATTTTTATAAACACTGTCTTGACGTTTGAATAATTTCCGTTTTATTATTCCACAGCCCACCAAATGTGTCTAAAATTGTTAAATATATGTAATATGTTCAAAATCGTGAGGAGGGGGGATGTCTGTCTTCTAATAATACCATTTCATTAACACAAAACATAATTTTTAATTTTATCTTAGAATGAAAAAATGTCTTTATTTCAAATCAGTGTTGTATAAATTTGTTATTTAATTATTTTACTATATTATTATGCATTGAATTCTTAAATTTTAATGAGTAAAAAATAACAACATCATTTCTCTTCTAAAATTAACTTTATCTTGTTATTATTCCGAGTACTTTTTTCACTTATATTATTGAAAATATTATAAATATTAAAATTTGCAAAATTTTATTTTAATGTGGGTAGTAGTTAATTACTTTTATCATGACCACTCGTGGTCTGAACAAATAATTAATTTCAGAGCGAGGAATTTAGACAGTTGATTTGACAACTTTTAATTGAACAACTTTACTAAACAATATGACACGTGGCAAATATAATAAATGGGGTTGTCAAGTACTTGACAAATGTCGGTTATGTGATTCGCAGGACCAAGAATTGTCCATCTTATACTAGTGTTAGAAGTATGATTTAAAACTGAATTGCATAAGCCCGATTGAAATATAATATTTATACAATATATTGTAATTGTAAATAGGTAAATAGAGAGGAAGAGAGACCCACTAGGGATAAGTTACCCTCCTGTAGCGCCACATTTACAACATTTACAAAAAAAAAAAAAATTTTAATTTAATAATGTGGCACTTTTATTGCAAATTCCTAGTATAGCCTAACTAATAAAAATAAATCTAAAAACGTGGGGCCGGCCGACGTGGCGTATCCTTCACGACTTATCAAAATCCAAAAATTACACCCGATTAATGTTGCGAATGATCTAAAAAGAAAACGATTTCTTCTAAAACAAAAATTTTCGACCTCACGTGATAACAAACTGAGTTTAAGGCAATTTGACGTATTTATTAAGTGAAATTATATGGAGGAAGTACTTTCAAATATAGAAATGGCATTACGCACATATACTGCAGAGACAAAGTTCAATATAAAACGTTGATTTTCAGTACTCAAAATAATTAAAAATTATCTTCGTTGCAGGACAAACGAAGAACGTTTGAGCAGCATATAAAATTTTACTTAACTAGTAAAATCACTAAAATCCGTTAACTATGACAGTGGTATTGACGAATTAGTCAACTAATTTGTTCGCCGCAAAATAACGCATATATTATTTAATAAATGATGTTTATTTATGAGTTAACTTTGTGTGGCCTTTTTTCATTATTAAACATTTTTAATATTTTTCCGTCAAGTTATTAGGATGGAAACCTTATAGACCCTGGGTCCTAAATTAGAGGTCCCTATTCCATGTGTATTTAAAAACACGAATACCCGTGTTTTTAAAAAAACGGTGTTAAAGTCCGTGAAAATTAAATACACGGGTAAAGGAACGTCGAAATCCGTGTACACGTGTATTTGTTTCAGTCCATGTACCTGTGTACTTGCGTTAATAGTTTTATATAATATTTGTCTCTACATTTTTTTAAATTCTGAGTGGAGCGAAGAAATTTATAACTTAAAACAATGATGTTTACTTTTTTTTCTTCTTCTTTCTGAAAACACTTTCGTATAAGAATACTTGTCCATAAGTTTCAATCAGTAACTCTATACATCCGAAATTACAGCCAAGTGGTGTATTAGAAATGTCATTTTTCAAATTTCTTAATACTTTCATCAAAAATATTTTGTGGTATTTATACATTTAAGGTCATAATTGACCATGGGTTTTGTTGGTTAAATTAAACTATATAAATATGGTTACATTAAATGTAGAAAAACTTTGGTTTTCTATTAAATTCAAAGCCTATAAATTTTAAGTGTATAAATTATTTTAAACGAAATTTAAATACACGGGTGTATCCAATATACGTGTACCAGGATTTTAATTACACGTGTATTACGTTACACGGATATTAATACGTTTTAAGATACGTGTACACGAGATCCGTGTGCACGTGTTGGTTAATACCCGGTCAAAATCTGGAGCTCTATTCCAAATATTAAAAGACGCCACTGATTTTATTATCAGTTTAAGTTAAGACGGTAATACGTTCTGTTTTTTTTTTTTTTTTTTTAAGAATTGTCCTTTAACTTGTTATTCAGTCCTGTCGACTTGAAATATTTTCGATGCGACTACGATTTTTTTCTTATTATTAATATTATTATTATTAAATTAATGTCATTTTTATTGATCATTAGAAAATTAAGAAATTTTCAAAATATTAATATCGTAATAAAATGATTAAATTCTGATTTTTTCTCTAATAATTATTGGCATTAATCTGATGATCACATTTATTTATTCGAATATTGTACAAAATCGAAGCAACGAGTTATGTTTCTAAACTTTTGTTGAAAAATCAATTATTCTATATTATTGTATACGAGTATATAATATACGTGTGAATTTTGAATAAAACTACAACGCGACAGTTATTAAAGTAATTCATGTCTGTAACGAACTTTAACGACGATAATCAGTCTAGAAAATACAATATTATGTTATCCGTCAACATTTTAACCTTTTGGGCTTAAATAGTTAAACCCTTTTTCAAAGACAATAATTAAAAAGCTAGACATACTTCACACAATTAGTATTCTTCGCACGACGGGTGTTCTTAGCACCTCAGGTGTGAAGCTCTTGGTGGGTGTCTTAAATTTTAAAGAAACGATAAATCATTTCTTCAATATAACGATGCTTAGCGAAAGCTTCAAATAATATATAATAATAATAATTGGTGATAAGGATATATTTAACAAAATGTTATTGAATAATGTTGGGTATTCGATATTGTGTACGTGCATGTGTGTGTGTGTGTGTGTGTGTTTATGTCGTGATAAATGTCTTAAGAATAATGAAAAATGCAATAAAAATCTAATTTTATTAATTAATAAATGGTTAACATCTCACTCATCTCAGTAATTAGTTAAAAAAGAAACCATATACATTTTTTAATTATTCGTCCATGAAATATTTTCATACACCAAAATATTTGCAGTGTAATTTTCCATCTATATACCATGTTTCATAAAGATCGATTGAACAAGTTATTTTTCACATGCGTTTAAGTGTGTTATTTTATGTAAACCTAATAAATTTTGTCAAAATACTAACTTACAATGGTTATAAAAAAAAAAAGTTGACTAACGATTTTCGAGATTTTTTATGACCGTTGGTTATACATATGAGTATGTTTGAATTAAATTTTCAGCTCTTAATATCCATATATGTATTAAAATTTTATGAATAAAAAACTAAAAAAAAAAAACGAGAAATTTCTGAAATTTTCAAAATGCCGTACTTACCCCGAAATCGGTAAAATGTATTTGAAAATTGTATGAGGTGTGCGCATAACTATTTTAGTAGTTGATGAAAGTTTCAACTTTTTAATTTCATAATTTTGGAAGTTATATAAAAAATAAAAAATCGAATTCACGAAAATTCGGATTATGCCGTTTTTTTCCATTTTTTGTCAATTTTTGGGTAGTCTAGGCATGCGCTTAGAAAAAGTATTGAGAATTTGGAAAAATGACATCTTAAAAGTATCAACTAGACAACATTTCCGATCTATAGAGTTATTAAATTAAAACTTTTGGACCAGTATCTCTACCCGAAATCGCGCGAAAAAGAAAGAAAAAAAAACACAGATTTGTAAAACCAATGCATTCCTCGCTAGAATACATTCCTTCGCGCAGAATCTAAAATATTCATCTTGTGCGAATCTGATGTATTATTTCACGAATATTTTGCACCCTGTGGGGGTTGAGATTATTTTCATTAGGTGTGCGAGTCAGTCACAGTAAATCGTATTTCATTTTTGGTAACACTAGGAATCCGAATTTCAATACCCGTGACACAATTGTCGAGTTTCGCTTATTGTGTGAACCTATTAATATTTCGTAGACTCCGAGCGAACCCGAAGACTAATAATTAACGGCTAATTCTGTTGATTGAAGATCCGGGGACTTGTGAAACCAAAATCTTCGGGTTAAATCGTCGGTGAGGGATGGCGGTTGATATAATTGATTGCCCCAGTCACGCGCGCTTGCGGCCAAGAAAAGAATATAATTTCATCACTCGAAAATAAATTACTCATTTTGTATAATTGTATTATATTGTGCGCGTTGAATATAGCATTTCACGCAACATATTATCATATACACGCGAAATTTTGGGCATTATATTTGTTGCTTTATGCTTTGTTGCGATATTAATCACAATAATAATAAATATGAATAAATGCTCAAACAAATGAATTATACCTAGATAGAGGACAGGTAGCGCATAAACAGGGTTGTTTTAGTGGTTCTACGTGGGCACAGCAGGGTATACGTCGTATACCCAATTAGTATTATATTTAATTAGAGTATGCACTGTAGAAATAAGTATTTACTTCACATATCGTAACCATGTGGTCACGTATATCTAATATGTAATAATGTTAAATAAAAACTAATGCGAAAGAGACTTTTTGAAACTGATTTGTCTCTAAATGGTACTCTTAAGAGGTCATTTTTCGAATTTCTCAATTTCCTTTTTGGAAAAATTACTCAAAATTTGATAAAAAGTGCTCAAAAATTATCCTTTTTTAATGAAAATTTATAAAAATTTGAACAAAGATAATTGAAAAAAATAAGAATAATAATAAGAAATATTTTGATTCAAGAAAATGTTGAAAATGTGAAAAAACATTTTGTAAATTTTTTAAATTTTTCGTAACAGTTTTTTCTTATTAAATTTTTTTACTTTTAGTAAAATTTTTGTTTTATTTCTTTTCTTTTTTTCATTTATTGGAAAAAAAAAAACTTAGTTATGCAAAGCAAAGAAAAATATAAAAAAAAAAATACTAGAAAGCTGGACATACACTTCACACCATGGGTGTTCTTTTCTCCATGGGTTAGATACTTTTAGTGGATGTGTTGAAAATGATTATTATTTTTTTTTTGTACCTCTAACATACTTCGCTCAGAATCGTATTATTTATGAATTGATTTATCATTTCTTTAAAATTCTATACACCCACCAAGATTATCTGACCCGAGGAACGATGATTATCAATAGTGCGAAGTATGTATGGCTTTTTAAACTAAGGATGAGGAGAACTACAAGTTGTTTAGTTCAAATAAAGTATATACGTAACAGGTAATGTTAAGTACCAGGGAGTAGCCAGGATTTTACTTCAGTGGGGGTCCAAATAAAAGAAAAAAAAAGGAGAATATGGTATTTTGCGCTCCTTGGGTCTGGATACTATTGGTGGGTGTATTGAGTATAAAATAAATGATAATTGACTTATTCAATAAAACGATTCTGAGCGAAGCTTTAGTTTATTAAAGACAATCAAAATTATCAGTTGTATATTGAGTATGTTTAACAATTTGTGTTACAACTTTTGAATAAGTACAGAGGTGTATAATAAAATTCAATAAAAGGAAAATAAATCTGCTGTTATTAGAATTATTTCATATTATTGGAGTCAGAATTTTAAAACATAAATACATGTAAATAATTAGCCAGAAGACTAATTTTCATGAACATTATACCAGGTGTAGAAAAACACGTAAAGAATTATTTGGGAGAAAAACATTTTCATCATTGACATCGTGGGCACACATTTTTTACATAATATAATATATCTAAATACCAAAAGTGATTCCTTAAATAATTATTTGCAATCAATTTTAATAAAAAATTTCTTCTGGCTGAAAAGGGTGATCACCGTATCTTAATATATTATTATTTAATGATATGACCAAGCATGCAGTCATTTTAGTGTATATGGTTTTATTATGTAAATTTTGTAATAAAACTTTTACAAATAGAACTGTAGTCGTATTTTTATGTTTCGGTCAATGAAATTATAAACATTTATCTATTTTTTTTCTTACAAAATCGGAAAATCGGACAATCGAAGCATAATATGCTTAAAAACATAATAATTTATATTCTAATGATTTAGTGTCACGTTTGAAAATGAGCCTGAGAATGTTTATAAAGAAAATGTCATAACGTTAATATTAAAATATACAGTGTACCGACAAGGATTGATGTAATGAGTGCTGTTAATTATTAGATCATTTTATCTAGATACCTTATCTATATGAATGAATTTATCCTTTTTATTTATTTATTTATATTAATTTATCTATGTAAAAATGATGTTGAGAATATTTTTATTTTATATTTTTGATAAAGTAGGTATCGTAGATAATTTTTTAAATTTTTTTCAAAGCTTTTTTTGTCAAATTTTGAAAACTATTCAGATTTTTTACAAATTACCTCTTAGTACTATCTAGAGTAGGGTGACCATTTTTATAAATTTAAAAAATGGGACAAATAATTTTGGTTGAACTCTGAAAGAATACCAAATATTTTTTTCATTTTAACATTTCTTTAAAATAACAATTAGGTACACTTTTAAAAACACTCCTTATTTGTTGTGACTTTGAAAAAATTTATCGATATCTTAGCGGATTTTTATTGGGATTTATTATAATCATAATGATTAATTATGATTTTTAATTGGGTCATGTTTTATTGAAACTTTTATAATTTTTTTATTGTGTTGAAATATCATGGAAAATCTTCATATGAAAATTATTTACTAATTATTATTATTATAATTGAAGATTATTTCCTTCCATATCAGTACCTGTGTCGCAACTAGGGGTGTGGACCCCGGGTCTGGATTCTTCCCTCGGGTCAAATTTAAGATTATTTTCATATAAGTTATTTAAAATAATAAAATATACTTATAAAAACTGTTATTAGTTACAAAAATAATAATTTTTTAGTAGTTTCTGTATTAAGATATTAAAAGTATAATAGTTTTAACAAAATTTGAAAAACGCTTCGCCATAGTGCATAATAGACCACATAAAGTTAGTCCATTTTGTAACAGTCTGAATATCAATAAAAATATTAATAAAACTAAAAATATGAATACTCTATAGCGTCGTGAATGAAGAAGTAAAGGCATTTAAAAAATTTAAATCTCTGTATAAAATATGACTAGTCGTGAAAAAACTTTAAACCATCAAAATAATGTCTTTCTGGACCACTAAATATGGATGAACCATTAATAAATTAAGGTTATTTTCAGGCATTGTTAAGTTTTTTTTTTTTGCAATCAATTACCTACGTAATCTGGCGATGAAAGTTGAAATTAAAGCAACTCGTTCTATTTTATTTTACTGATGTTGATGATTTTGATCGAATAAAATCATAAGTCATTTTATCAAATCATTATTTGGACGACAATAATATGGAATAAAAAAGTACTGTTGAATTTGAAATAAATAACCTCTGTATTCTTAATTTATTTTCTATTATTTTTAAATTATAACAAATATTAATTACATTTTCTGTTATATTAGTTGTAGCTGTTTATACGTACCAGGTTATTAAAAGTATGGACCCTTCCCTTGAAAAATTCCTGGTGGAGCCATTGATCAGTACCTACATAACGTACTCTTTATTGGTAAATTTGTTCCAGAAATTACCGATACATTTTTGCTTTTAAATATTATTCTCGGATTCTTAAACTCATTTTTTGTTCCTTTCCTATCAGTTCATTTAAATTTGGTACCAATTATAACCGTTTCCCGAAATTTAAGTAATTTTGTGAGATAATTGATATCTGGTAAAATTTACGTTGTACAAAATGAAAATACGTCCGAAGTTTCACCTTTAATATTTGTTTATACCAATGAATTTATTTTGACGTTTGTTTAAAAACAATTTAATTTTGATTTCATTGTAAAACTGTAGAATTATATATTTATTCCTTTTTTATTTTTTTGAGAACGATATTATTTTCTTTTCGCGTATAATATGGAATAACGGGATTAAAACGGGACCACCTTCTGAAAACGGGATAAAAAGCGTCCCGTTCGAAGTTTTTCGGGACAAGGGGACATGATTGTCAAAAAAGGGACAATCCCGTTTTAAACGGGACGTATGGTCTCCCTAATCTAGAGCCAAATATTGATTCAAAAATTTATCTAAAATAGGAAAATAAATTAAGAGTATTTTAAAGTAGGTACATAAATCATAATCAAATACTTTGTATTATTTTATTTTTAATTAAATTTTTATTTTACAAATTCATGTTTTAAATTACGTAAACTTTTTTAAAGTCATCAGCTTTTTTATCTAGAGAAACTGAGTTATATTTAATCTGTTACCTAGATAAGAATTTAAATTTTAATCTATTATCTTACCTGGAGAAATTTTCAATAAACTATATGTTATCGTATCTAAATAATTTTTTGGTTATCTTTGTACAACACTGGGTATGATATTTGAAAATGGTATCTAAACAGTAAAATTTAGTACAAGTAATACTTAAATAGATTCATTAATTTTCAGCTGTACATGCAAGGTACAGTGGAACCTCGATAAGTCGAAATTCAAGGGAAATGCAATTTTTTCGACTTATCGAGGTTTTCGACTTACTAAGGTTTTCGAGTTACCGAGGTTTTACAAAAAAAATTCGACTTAAAAAGTTTT